>JXOV01019961.1:0-12540 GCA_001014945.1 Clogmia albipunctata | reverse complement strand
GCGGAGAAAAAACCACGTCTTTGTTTCTCAACAGAATACGGGCATATAGAATAATCATAATTCAGACAAACTCTTTGTTTTCTTTTATCTGTTGGTTTTTGTTAATAAGTCATTTTTATTATGTGATTTCTTTAAAAAAATACCCTTTTTATACAAGCATGGGTGGTAATTAAAATACATAGTACCCCAGTTGTGTTCTCTATATTCAATTCCAATTAACCAAAGTGAAATAATTAAATACATATTACATTTTTATGGAACCACAAGTAAAAAAACAATCGATCATTTGAATCATGGCATCGCATCTCATTCCCAACGCAAGGAAACAGTGCAAAAGTGGATTGAGTTAATAATCTGCAAAATTAACACATCAATACTATTGAAACACTTATATCTTCAGATTGTATTACACAAAAGTTTCATTGTTGATATAAATGAAAACTGCACAAATTTACTAATTTTTTGAAAAAGAATATATTTTCCATATATCTTTACACTTCAACTAATCATTTTATTACGCGGATTTATTTAATGTCTCTGACATTGCGGTTTCTTAGGCTATTACGCGCCACATCTAACAAACGGCTTGACGTATTTAATCCAAACAATGCTTTTTAAAGATTGTTAAAATCTCTACACATCATCAATACATCGTTTTGACATAGAACGACTAGTTCACAATTCGACTCAGTTTTTAGAATTTTTGAAATATTTCGGATTGTCTTACTACCACCATCATTAGATTATTTATAAAATACCCCATAGTGGAGATAAGGGGGTGAGTACATGGCGCTGACCACTGAAACAAGTGTGTTTATTCGTTTTTTCGCAATTTCGCAAAATCTAGTATTTGCAATTATTTTGTACATACAATTGTGATTTTTTAAAAGTATTATAGTATTGTGTGTAAATTTGGAGTTCCTGAGATATCTATTTCCAGAGATATTAAGGAGTCGTTGCAGCGTATAGCCTTAACTCGCACTGTATGTCCAATAACAAGATTTGAAGGAAAGCCGGAGGAAATAAAGGATTTTACAACCACTGCACGAAATTGGTTGTCTTCCATGACACTATGACATAAAATCCAAAATTTCTATAGAGTCAAGGCCTGTTATCGTTGTAACCTATTTTAGGTAATTAACATCGATCATATTACCTAAATTTCCGCAAAATGAAGCCAGTTGAAGTCCACTATTCGACTACTCATGCCTTTAGTGGGTATCAATCCCGAAGGTTAAAAAATCCCGAAGTGATGAAAAAAGTCATTTGGAATGTGTGTTTTTTGCAAAAGTTCGCGGCAGGCTTCGCGTGGATAGATGTCTCACTCTCAATACTAATCAAAGGTAAAATATAGGCTGTGTTATTAGATGCCTATTGTAACACTTTCGATTTTGGGCCTAATTATACGAATTTCAAAGTTTTTGCGCATTATTCTCCATGTGAGCTGATCTTGGCGCACTTGGAAATGGTTCAACAAAAACATTCGTGAAATCACGATGAAATCTGCTGTGTCGAATTTGACAATTGCTAATTATTGACAAAAGTGCTCATAAGCAGTATCCGAGATGTCATTAATTTTCCTTCTAAAATCAAGAATCGATATTACTCTTTCTACATTTTTCAAAATACTGTCGAAACGTTCGCTTTCATAATGGCGAAACTTCAAAAGTACGGATCTAGATTAATGTTCTGAAGAAATAAAATCAATTTTTTTTTGCTAGGCCCGGGACTTTTCAGCTTACATGTTATACTCAAAGAGAACATTTTATTTTTACCAGACTACAGTATCCATAATTATTATTTTTTTTTATTTATTGTTTGATTTCCGGTATAATTTTCGTTTTTATTCTTTCCGTTCAGAGCGACATCCGAATTTTTAGACGACTCAAAAAGAAATCCGAGACATTGTAATAGTTATTGTTATTTATTTATTTAAATAATAGAAACACGTATTAAATTATTGACAATCACTTTGTATAGTTGCTTTGAATTAAAATAAGCTCTTTTATTTAATAAGAAAACGAGTGTGAAAAATCATCCGAAATCGTTTTTCATCCTTTCCGATATAACAAATCCATAAATACCTGGATAGTCTTCATAAGCTGAACAATTAATGTACTCATCACAAACAAAAATAAATATTGGTGTCAATCATGATTTTATGACGAAGATAAAAAAAATTATGCGGAACCAAATGAAAATAAAACCAAAAATCAAAGGAAAATCTCAACTGAAATGTTTTGTTGTAATTCGTGAGAGTCTTTACTTAAAAAAGAAGGCTAAATCAATATTCTATTGCAAATCAATTGAAGAGATTGAGAACCACTAATGAAGACAAATAAAAGAAATTTATTGCATTTAAAGAAGAAATAAATTATTACATTTTTTGGATTAGAAGCAATATTTAGGATCAAGCTTATTCAAGTCGGATGACATCGGCGAGGACCATCGTACCTTCAGATCCAGCAGAGACAAGGAGAGGGCAGATACATCAGCCACACTTTGAAGTTGCAATTTAGTTAGTGATTTTTAGTGTTTAAGAAAATTTCTATGGACTTATGTGACGTAGTAAAAAGCAACAGGAATTCTTATTTGGATTTGGTATTCTTTAACATTAAATTAATAGTTTTAATAGTTAACTTTAAATTAGTGTTTTAAATAAGACCGAAAGTAAAAGGCAGGTCTTAGAAATAAGCTAATGGATTTTGTGTCGTCAAATAAAAACTAGAATTTGAAAAACCTCGCTAGTTAATGTTTTTTATGATTAGTTGTTAGAATATTTGTTTAAGATTTAAAAATAAATGTTTTCGCAATACACTCACTTGATGCACATTCCCCAACTTCGTCACTTCCATCATCACAGTCCTTTCTGTCATTACAAACACGATTAAATGGAATACATGAACCATTGTCCTTACATTGGAACACACCCAAGTCCAATGTACAGTTGCCATCTGAAACAAACAGATTTGTAAAAGTTCATTGTATTAAGAACTAAAAATATTATTATAAAATATGATCTATAGTTTTACTCACTGCAATACATTTCATCGCTGTCATCGCCACAGTCGTTCTTTCCATCGCATTCCCACTCCTTGCTTTCACTTCATATTGTGGCACAGAAATCCTTCACAAGAATCTCTGACGTGCGTACATCCCGCTTCCTCGTCACTACCATCAAAACAATCTTCATGGCCATCACAAAGAGCAGACTCCAAAATGCACTCTGACATGTCTTCACACTCCCAATAGTTTTCTCCACATTCTTTAATCAATTACACGGAAGCTGGTTGATTTAATTAATATATAATCAGTATTTTGATAGTTTTTACAAGGTCAAAGTTTAAATTTGAGAATGTGAAAAATAGAATCGGAGGCATTATTTATAGTTTTCGATTTCAAAATGGATAAATACTAAAATAGTCCCTTTCTTCTTCTTATAATGTTCAATAAATGTCACCACTGAAATAAAATTCTGTATACATTTCGAAAAATGAAGATGAACAGCACACATAACACAAATAGCTCGAAAAATTAAAAAGAATCATTAGAAGAACTAAACATGTTTTATGAATATTAATAATTTCGATTTTTAACATTCAGGTAATTTTTTTTATCAATATGGCTTTATGGCGAGCGATGGCTGGTCTAGTTTGGGTTATGCGGAGCACTCGCCATGGGAGCAAAGAAGAGAGGTTGGAGATCCCAAGAGATAAAAAGGGCGGAGGACGATATTTACCAGTGACGAAGGAGACGGGCCATGAGGGCCACAGGAGCTTTTGGCTCCCAAGGAAAGAAGTGTGTTTATCGACGACTATTTACAGAAAGAGGTAGAGACTTGTGAGGTCTCCACTTTTATTCATAATTCAATAATAATATTTACTTAGTATTTACAATAATAATAAGATGAGAAAAGGAGATGCAGGATGGGCCAGGAAGGAAAGAGATGGAGAGGCAATTTGGATGTTGGGAGTTGCCTCTCAAGTCCTGGAGCTGTAGTGGGAATTCAGGATCACTACAGCTTAATATATTTATCAAAATGAAGTCTTTATATACACCCTGTAGGAGCTATTTGGATACAGTCATTTCATTATTTAAATATTCGTTGTATTCGAATAATACATGACACTGTAATCCCTACCCCCAACAGAGTATGGGCATACAGAATAATCAAAATTCAGACAAACTCATTTGTTCTACTGGTGTTCGTAAATAACTCATTTTTATTATGTGATAATAAATTCTTTAAAACAAAGGCTCTTTTTACACAATCAATGGTGCTTAGATGGTAATTAAAATACACAGTTCCCCAGTTGTGCTCTGTATATTCAATTACGATTAACCAAAGTGAAATAAATAAATATTACATTTTTAATGGAACCAAAAAAAAAACAAACGATCATTCGTATTAAGGCATCGCATCTCATTCCCAGCGCACCGTAAGGAAACAGTGCAAAAGTGGATAGAGCTAACTATCTTACAAAACTGTCATTAACACTATTGACCCTAAAATATAATTTTTATTTTAAAAATCACACGCCCATAGAAAAAAGCGGATATTCTTCTTTCTAGCTTAGCTACAAAACATTGAATGAAACACATAAACCTTACACCCGCGTATATCACAGTGGTGTGTTTCTGTAGTCTCTTATAAATTGCATGTACGTATATAATTGCAAAATGTTATATTTGTCGGAGAGATAGAAACCTTTGCTATTTCAATTTATTTCAAAGATATCTTTTGTTTTTCTTTTGTTAAAACAAACGAAGAATGAATAAATAATAATAATATCTTTATTCAATTTATTAAATAACAATATACGTTTTATCCTTTGAATAAAGACAGCTACGAGTAATATTTTCTGATATAACTAACAAACGACTCGACATATTTAAGCTGAAAGATCATTAAATTCCCAACAGATAGTGCGTGTATTGTTTTGACATTGGGTGACTAGTTCAGAATGCTAAGTATTATGAATTTAATCCCAAATTTCAGCAAATTTATCATATGGAACAAGTATAAGGCAAAATTGAGCAAAATAATCAATTTTCTTCCGTCTTCCGTAAGTAGTTGGATTNCATGGCAAGAGCCGTAATCTAACGAAAATCCCACTCGCACCTCCTCGTGGTGGAAGACGGGCAACGCTCAACAGAGTGGCGAACGCGAAATGGGGGACCGAGATATGGCGATATAACCATAACATCTCTAGTAGATGTGGGGCATTTCTTTTGTCCCGGAGTCGTAAGTGGACTCCAAAGGCGGAGGAATCACTAACCATGTGATCAACGGCATAGGAACAACGGTATTGCCTTGTACAGCACAGGACTGAACTACTAAAGGCTAAGAGACGAAAACTCTGACGCACTGGCTCACACCGAGCTGTAAGCGAAGGAAGAAGAAGAATCAATTTTATAAGTATATTACATTCAGATAATATTCATCTCATGTGCCGCCTAATTGGTTTCGCAAACATATTTTTAAGTTAAGTATTTTATTCTAATAACATAGTTATAGGAAATCAATATAAATTTTTTTAGAATAGGAATGTAACAAAAGATATTATGATTTAAGAAAAAGAAAAGATAATATTGACCAGGACTGGAGACCCTTATAAGAATACTGATTGAAATATTACTTTTTACATTATTTCTAGTTTTCCAATTAAAAATGGATAAATACCAAATCAATCCCTTTCATCGTCTTCTACTGTTTAGTCAATTTCAAAGCCACAAAGAAATTCTGCTTATATTTCGCAAAATTAAGATGTATTGAATAAATGCAAGGATGAATGAATATGATGGTCGTTGTATAGCTTAAATCCAAAAAGTCTCTTCAAACCGCTGCAGTTTTGCAATAAGCATAAAAAATCATGTTTGGCATGGATTGTGTATGATCCCCGATATTAATGTTATGGAATGCTAGAAGAAATTTGAATAGGCAAAATCTAATATAAGAATTAAATATTTCTTTATGAAAATTACTAATTATGGTCATATGTATATGTTATATATCTCTTTGTTGGTAGTACATTACAGCGCTATATTAAACAGTAATAATCTTTAGTTATATTTAATGAAATTAATATTCATTGGTGTTAAAAAAAACTTTTAAACCTAGGTTCTACTGTTGATATCAGTTTTGTCAATTTGTTGTTTTAGTTAAATATTATTATTAATTGTGCAAATATTTGTGAATATTGACCACGTTTTTACTTGTAATATTGTGAAGTACTGCCGTAAAACTGTTGAATTATGTTAATTCACCAAATGTATGTATTTATTATATTCGTAATGTAATTTATCAGTTCTAATGTTATGTAAATCTTTCAGTTATTGTAGTCTAAGGCTAAGAAAAAAAAATAAACTTTTGAAGAACAGTTAAGACGTGTCTTTCTCTTGGAAAGTTCTTTTTCTTGGCCATTCTCACAAAGGTGGACATTTTTCAATAATTGGTTTATCCAACGTGAAACTTCAGATAAAAGTTAACTCAAGCATTACGATTTAAACTAAAAATTAAAAATTAACCTTTCAATCAATGGCCCTAAGATTGATATGCAATGCACCTTGGTTTATCCTTAACAACATCATTCATCGCGACCGCAAAATCCCGAACATTCACTTTCAATGTCAAACCAATCGAAAAATGTCGGATGAACATTAAGTAGTGATTTTTTCAAATTGAGGAAAATTTGAATTCGCAGCTGTATCAGAAATTACTAAGGGATCCTTTACTTCACATAGAATTCGCACTTTATTACAACGATCTGGAGTGAACTCGGCCAGACCACTAAAGGCTCTTTTCAACTCAGCCGTGAAGTCTACGTTGTTGTACGGAGATGAAGTATAGTGTTTGCAAATGGAAGCTCTGATAGAGAGCTGCAAAACCTTTCTTTCCCACAAGTTATGTACTATGAAAGGAATTTATCTTGAACAATTTAATAGTGGACTTTTAAAAAGAGAGATGAGATTGTTCCATAAAATTATGACCAGGAGTATATGATCCTAGGCTTTCTAAAATCTATCTAATAAAGCAATTTAAAATCTCTGCACATCTCCTAACTGCATTTAAAAATATATTTCTGTTTATATGTAGTAAATAGTAAGTAATATGATAGAATATTTATAGTATTCTGTTCAAGCTTAAGAAGTCTATAAGGAATAAAATCACAGCTCTCCGATACGCAAAACCTCGGAAATTCAAAAAAGTTTGATATAATATTATAATTATAATATTATTGAGGAATGCCCTTATAGTGTGATCTAGAATGTATTATATTTTTCAATAAGATGATAATAATTTAATTAGATAATCATTATAACTTATATTAATAGCCAAACTATGGAAATAATTAATGAAGAGTACATTCCAATGAATGATACTGTCTTGTAATTAATCCTTTCAATCCCTATATTGCAATGAAGTCTCACATAAAATCAATACTGTATCTGACTGCCTTTTATACTTAGAAGACGGCGACACACAGGTCTTCTATAAAGCACTCGTTACGCTCTTGGCTTTAAATTACCGTTCTGTTTAATAATGCCTTATCTTGTGGACCTATTTGTACAAATAACTATTAATAGAACATATTAATTAACCCAACACATCCAGAATTCTCTTCATTTTTACAACAGAGTATGGGCATATAAAATTGTAGTGATCCTCATTTCCCGCTACAGCTCCAGGACCTGAGAGGCAACTCCCAACATCCAAATTGCCTCTCCATCTCTTTCCTTCATGGCCCGTCCTGGATCTCCTTTCCTCCTGTATATAATGATTGCAAAGACTACTTTGTAAATATTATTAATATTATTATTATTGAATTATTAATAAAAGTCGAGCCTTGACACACCTCGTCCTCTTTCTGTAAATAGTGGTCAACAACTAAACATCTTTTCTTGGGAGCCAAAAGCTCCTGCGACCACCTCGTGGTCCGTCCACGTCGTCTGCCATTCGCCGTCCCCTTCCGCCATTCTACACCTCCTGGGAATCACTCATCCGCTCCACCGGCACTCCGCTTCAGCATAATCATAATTCAGACAAATTCTTTGTTTTCTTTGTTCTGTTGGTTTTTGTAAATAATTAGTTTTTATTATGTGATAATATATTCTTTAAAACAAATACCTTTTTTTATACAAGAATGGGTGGTAATTAAAATACACTGTACCCCAGTTGTGTTCTCTATATTCAATTCCAATTAACCAAAGTGAAATAATTAAATATTACATTTCAAATGCAAAAAAAACAACAAACGATCATTTGTATCAAGGCATCGCATCGTAAAGAAACAGTGCAAAAGTGGATTGAGTTAATAATCTGCAAAATTAACACATCAATACTATTGAAACACTTATATCTTCAAATTGTATTACACAAAAGTTTCATTGTTGATATAAATGAAAACTGCACAAATTTTTTGGAAAAGAATATATTTTCCATACAACAATACACTTCAACTAATCATTTTATTACGCAGATTTAATTAATGTCTCTGACATTCNACTTATATCTTCAGATTGTATTACACAAAAGTTTCATTGTTGATATAAATGAAAACTGCACAAATTTACTAATTTTTTGAAAAAGAATATATTTTCCATATATCTTTACACTTCAACTAATCATTTTATTACGCGGATTTATTTAATGTCTCTGACATTGCGGTTTCTTAGGCTATTACGCGCCACATCTAACAAACGGCTTGACGTATTTAATCCAAACAATGCTTTTATAAGATTATTAAAATCTCTACACATCATCCTTATATCGTTTTGACATAGAACGACTAGTTCACAATTCGACCCAGTTTTTCGGAATTTTTGAAATATTTCGGATTGTCTTACTACCACCATCATTAGATTATTTATAAAATACCCCAGGGTGGAAATAAAGGGGGTGGGTACATGACGCTGACCAATGAAACAATTGTGTTTATTCGTTTTTCGCAAAATCTATCAAAGTATTTGCAATTATTTTGTACATACAATTGTGATTTTTTAAAAGTATTATAGTATTGTGTGTAAATATGGAGTTCCTGAGATATCTGTTTTCAGAGATATTAAGGAGTCGTTAGAGCGTATAGCCTTAACTCGCACTGTATGTCCAATAACAAGATTTGAGGGAAATCCGGAGGAAATAAAGGATTTTACAACCACTGCACGAAATTGGTTGTCTTCCATCTATAACATAAAATCATAAATTTTTATAGAGTCAAGGCCTGTTATCGTTTTAATCTATTTTAGGTAATTAACATCGATCATATCACCTATATATCCACAAACTGAAGCCAGTTGAAGTCCACTATTCGACTACTCATGCCTTTAGTGGGTATAAACGAACTCGAGGTTTATAACAATCCCAAAGTGATGAAAAAAGTCATTTAGAATGTGATTAAACTGCGTTAAACATTGCTTGTTTACTGTGTGCTTGTTGCAAAAGTGAATGGATAGTGGATAGATGTCTCACTCTCAATACTAATCAAAGATAAAATCTATGCTGTGTTATTAGATGCCTATTGTATCAAATATCTGGAACACTTTCGATTTGGGCCTAATTATACGTATTTCAAAATTTTGCGCAATATTCTCCATGGAAGCAGTTCTTGGCGCACTTGGACATGGTTAAACAAAAACAGTCGTGGAATCATGATGAAATCCGCTGTGTCGAATTTGACAATTGCTATTTATTGACAAAATTGCTCATAAGCAGTATCCCAGATGTCATTGATTTTCCTTCTAAAATCAAGAATCGAATCACTAACCGATATTACTCTTTCTCCATTTTTCAAAATACTGTCAATTAAAACAAAAATATCCGTCCGATCTGGCTAAAATTTAAAAGTAATGGTCTAGATGAATGTTCTAAAAAAATAATATCAAATTTTCCAACATAAATGTATTGTCTTTGACTACCGTTTCTATAATTATTAAGTTTTTTATTTATTGCTTGATTTGCGGTATAATTTTTAAAAATATATCTCTAAAAATCACTTCATTTTATTATGGATATAATCAGGTAAATAAATAAATAATTAAATCTCTAAAAATAACTTCATTTTATTATGAATATAATCAGGTAAATAAATAATTAATTATTTTCCAAAATTTTATACATTTCCTCTCATTTATTATCTCGTTTTTATTCTTTCCGTTCAGAGCGACATCCGAATTTTTAGACGACTCAATAAGAAATCCGAGACATTGTAATAGTTATTGTTATTTATTTATTTAAATAATAGAAACACGTATTAAATTATTGACAATTAATTTATATAGTTGCTTTGAATTAAAAAACACTTTTGTAATAAGAAACAAAGTGTGAAAATTCATCCCAAATCGTTTTTCATCATTTCCAAAATAACAAATCCATAAATACCTGGATCGTCTTCATAAACTATACAATCAGTGTAATCATCACAAACATCACTTTGGACAATACACACTTCACATAGAGGACACCAAACCTTGTCCATCGATTTGCAAAAAGATTCATTACATTTAGTTATGGTGCAAGTCCATAGGCAGCAAATTATGAAAAATATTAATCGCATGATGGAATAAAGAGCACTTTAGAACAATCTTTAAACACAAAGGAAAATATATTGTAGTTATCTGAAATGAAACTTTACCAGTTGCAGTCCAGAGCCTTACTAAACCGTAAATACTTAAAGATCAGAATATCATAAGAGAATTAAGAATTTTAAAACTACAAGGTTTGTTCAAAAAGTATTGAGAATTTTCATCTTTTTGCTCATGAGTACATAAGATTGTGGTTTTATTATTATTGTGGTATTCATTTATGTATTTGTCCTGAGCATATGTTTCAAGTGCAGAGCATCATAATTTAAAAAAATAGTATTTTTTATCTTCGGTCTAAAAAGACAACAAATAACGATAACCTCATTTTAGTTCCCAATCTGTTCAAGTACATGAAAATATAAATATTTTTTTGCTTTCTATGAATAATGGAGGATCAATATTAATGTTGAAAAAACAAAAGCCGTGTTAATTACGAAAAGATTGATAAAAGAACTACCCTTATCTCCATTCCATGTTCTTAATGCATTAATTAATTGAATGGACAAATGAGGCAAAATACCTAGGAGTGGTTCTGGACTTACCTTTTTGGACTAATACTCAGTTTCTCCACGATATCTGTAACGTGGAATTTGTTAGCGACTTCATCGCCTGACTACACGAAAACTTTAGGAACACTTTGTAATACTGTGCTTAATGCATATAACAAGCATAATATTTAAGCATACATTCAGTGTGTTTATCAAATGTTTTCTTTTCTACTCAATTTTGGAGATATCTTCTATTACTGATGTGTGGTATCCAAAGCGAGATCCGTTATCGGCATCCTCAAGCATCTTAAAGGCCTTGATTTCCACAAAATCTCAGGCAAAGTATTTATTCCATATAAAATATAAACAGCAAACCGCCGTTCACACAAAACACGTCTTAACTTTTTATTAGTCAAAACCAAGCTAATCATGTTATGTACTTAACAAATATGTTCAGGGTAAATAAAAGAAAAACACAATAATAATAAAACTACAATCGTATGTAATCATGAGCAAAAAGTTGAAAATTCTCGGTACTTTTTGAACAAACCTCGTATTTTTAAAATTCTTTATTCTCTTATGATATTCTGATCTTGAAGTATTTACGGTTTAGTAAGGCTCTGGACTGCAACTTGTATAGTTTCATTTAAGATAACCACAATATATTTTCCTTTGTGTTTAAAGATTGTTCAAAAGTGCTCTTTATTCCATTATGCGATTAATATATTTAATAATTATCTTTCTATGGACTTGCACCATAACTAAATGTAATGAGTCTTTTTGCAAATCGATAAACAAGGTTTGGTGTCTTCTAAATTATATGTGCATTGACGCACATGCTGTTTGTGATCATAATATTCATTGGTCAGCTATTAAATCAGGTATTTATTGAATTTTTATTTCGGAAAAACGTTTTCGGATGATTTTTCACATTCGCTGTTTTTTAGTTCAAAGCAACTATACAAATTGGTAATCAATAATTTAATACATGTTTCTATTATCGAAATGAATAAGTTACAATAACTATTAGAATGTCTCGAGAACGAGCAGACGTGTTTAGTACCCGGACCGATAAAAAAATAAATTTAAATTAATTTAGCTTAGTTTGAGTAATTGTTATGTGGGCTATGTGTCGCTTATGATGTGCATAGTTCTATTTTGTAGTACGTCAATTTTACCATATCTATATTAAATATTTAAAGTTAAATTAAAATAGTGATTTAAATTGATCAATGCGTTTTTATTTTGTGGCTAAAATAGGCACCTCAATACTTAAGGGGACATAGTTTAATTGTAGTTTTGGCATTGCAAAATTAAAAATTTAATTCGTTAGTGCAGCCCCTTTCCATAATCTTCCATAAACAGTTCCCAAGAAAATTGAGGTTGAGAATATGTACCAAATGGTTAAAAATGCTTGGAAAAAGTTAAGACATCTATTTGTAATAATCCTTAAAATAGGATGTTTTGGCTT
>JXOV01019957.1:0-12063 GCA_001014945.1 Clogmia albipunctata | reverse complement strand
AGGAAGCTATTCGCGTCGTCGACTTCGTCTATTAGGNGTCATTCAAAGTTATGTTTCAATTTTTCCCATATAAATATTTAATTAGTTTGAATTAGTTTTTGTGCTATTTTACAAGTGAAAATTAGAAAAAATAGCATTCGTTTCTCGACGTTTAATTCAGTTTTCTTGAAGGAAGCTATTCGCGTCGTCGACTTCGTCTATTAGGCTTCCTTCTTGAAAACCGAAACTTAAACCGTCTTGAAACGAAAATAACTATTTTTTTGAATTAGTACTCGTAAATAAAATTTGATTGCAAAAACTTCACTTTCTTGTAAATATCAATTGGTTTATTTTATTAATTTATAAAATTGTAAATACAAAACAAACTGTTGAGTATTCAAAACAGAACATTCAAAAAATTATTGAAAAAAGTATTACTTTCCAAAATTTTGTAGTTTTTTACCCGCCCTGAAAAGTGTGATGTCGTTGTTACCTATGAAAGATTTATCGTTAACAAAGATTTGTATATCGACTTTGAATGTAATATGCGAGGCACTCATTGAATCGATATCAGTCTATTGGGACACCTTAAACGATATGTTTAATAAATTCAAAGTGCTATATCTAGTAGGAAGGTGTATCTCTGTGAAAGCATCTACCTAAAATCTGTCCTATAAAAGTTTAACTGTTTGCATAAAGTGTTTTCTGCTTTAACCGGATATAAATTATTAATTAACCTGTTTGTTCACTCTTGGATCCATTAATTATCTTGATAAATAACTTTAGCTCTGGCTTCTTGAAGGAGCAGTGTTAAAGAATGAACAATTGAAACCAATAAACAACAATTTAACACTTGAATTTATTTATTAAAACTCGAAAAGATCAGTCTCTAAAAATACTGAGTGTATTTTCGAGGGCTTCAAGTTGTAAATAATCATACATAAATTATTCGCGTAAAACACTATGCTTTTGAGGAGGAAGAAACTCAGGCGCAGGACCGAGAAGTTCGAAAGAGTGGGATTTGGTTGGGAATGTCGAATTTTCCCCTGTTTATTTCATTCATGGGTCGGTATTAAACGTACTCGAATGCATAAATCCGTTTAGTGTCTACTGTGCTTTTACAACATTAAATTGTGACTTGTGATCCAATTTCTGATCCAATTTCATAAATTAATAGTGCTGGTGACTTAGGCAAAAAGTGAAATTAGAAAGATCCTAAACACACAGAGTTTGGATAACTTTTCCTCCAGTTAAATCATCTTAAAGCGGCACAGACGCAAGGTAATTGCAAAAAGGATAAATATCTAATTGATAGGAATTAGGAACAAAATAAAAGACAGATTTAAATTAAGAATAATTTATTAGAGTTCGAAAGAAACGAAAAGAGAAAGAGCCAGGTTTGTTTAATGAAAAGTTACGCTAGACAACGGTATTTTCTTGTCACCGTGCTTTACTCTTAAAGACCAACATGAAGGCTAATATCCACACATCAGACCGTTATCAACAGTAATTTAGGTTTATAAGTTTCCACTTTTCTGTAGCAAATGTGAGTTTATATCTCAATGTAGCCTTTTTTCTTAAATTTTAAAAAGTAGCTTTTCATGCAGATTATTTCGCATTGTGAAAATAAAGGCTGTTTCTGTTTTAAAGAACTTCATATCGAAACACGTCCAACTTATTTAAAATTTAAATACTTTTCCCGGGCAGTGAGGAGGTGGAGGAGCCTGTTGAATCGGAGTGACATTAAACTTGGACAGCGGCCGGATACCGGTTTCATTCATTAATTTGTTGGGTCGTCGGAATTAAAGTGTTAACATCCCTTTTGTCCCTTCTGCAACACCGGTTTTATCGTCTTCCGCCCTTCTCCACCAAACTCTCTTTTCTCTACTCAATCATTTACCACCAGGTCATTTTTAATTGTGTCTTTGCCCACAAATAATAATATAATTTTTAGACAGAGTATCCCCTAATTTACATTAAAACTTTAGCCCCAATGATGTTCAAATCAAAACAATATTGCCTTTTCTAATTAAATCTTCCTTCAAAAATGGTAATATTTTCACTATATTATTTATATAACCAAATTATATCGGACTTGTTCTGAAATGTTGGCAAATATTTGTTTAAACTTGATAAAACTTTAATTGAGTATAAGTGGCCAATTTTAAGTTTCACGTTTCAAGCGGAACTAATTAATATTTTCTTGACTTTTTAATTAAAGTTTGATTATTGATTTAGGGGAAACTTTGTACGAGAACCGTAAAAGTTTTAATATCAAATTAAGCTTTTTATTCCCATAAATTTGTTAAGTAACTTATTGTCAATACAAGTCCATGAGTCTTATTTGAACAATGCCTTATGAAATAATCAAATATTTAACCTTCTAATAATTATATTTCATATTTAACCCTAATAACATTTTCCATTTGGAATTTTCCCTCGTATTTTTATAAAGAGCCTACGATAAATCAATGATATTGTTATGCTAACAGAAAATACAATTTATATTCATAAATTGGTAATAAAATAGAATTTGAAAAGGTTATTGTTTTGCAATATTTAAATTGCCTACTTTGCAAAATACCACGAAAAGGAGCGTAAATAAAATTAACAGTGAATGGTTTCATGTTCATGACTTGTTCATTGTGAGTGAATAAACACTTTAATATCTAACCTCGTGTTTGTAATTGTAAAAACTTTTAGTACTTAAAAGTTTATCTCCATTACAAGTATGTCGATTTAGCATAATTACCCGTAATTAGATCATTTGCACATCTCAAAAAGTACGAAATTATTCAAACAGAACAGTTTGAGTTTTATAGGACTAGCTATAATTACATTTTTCACATAATAAAATGAAATATAATTTATTAAAATTAGAAGTCAATAAAATGGGATCTAAATTGAAATTGTTTTTCGCGCTCTCAGCTATTTTGAATAAGAAATTGGATATTTCACAGAATAGCTGTAGGAGGACATAAATTTCTAAAACACGACGAATTTATCTGTTTATATTAAACAGACAATTATGGATTGCTTATTAAATTTGAGCAGATAAAAATTATGATATAAATTCGTTAAAAATAAATTCCGTACTGTAAAAAACAAATTAAATAAACAAGATGATTACCCAAAGCCAGAGTCCAATTGTTGCTTTGAAATTCCCCAGAATTCGTTGAGCTTTCTCAGGGCAATTAATTACCGAGACGTGCTGCAAAAGTCAGAAAGCTTTGTTGGAAAATAGCCAAGAGATTTACGTGTCAAATTGGGATGGCATTTCGGGTCTAGGGAACAATTAAAGTGGGTTGCTTTGTCTCTGGCTTGACGTCGATGTGACAGGGTTTGAAATTCCAAAGAAAGACAGGTCTCGATATAGGGCAGATGAACCACAATTATTTGAAGACTTTGAAAGACTTCTCATTTAATGTCATTTCCATCCATCTGAGGACTTTGAGAGTGTAGCCTCTTTACACCCACTAAGTCACAGTCACAGGGCAAGAAGTGGTTGGAAGCTTATGACAGTCTAGTCGGGGTTTAAGTGGCGGAAAATGGACACTTATCTGGCTTAAATAAGCGCTCATTTAATTATGGAAGATGCTCGTAAATGGCTGTTTAATCAAATCAAATTAAGTGCTTATTTAGGTATGGGAGCATCATTGGAAAGTGAGTGGTTGTGTGTGGTTGTGTAGCATGTCAAGACTTGTCTGACATAAGGAGAGAGGAGCCTCGGCGGAAGGAGGATGCATGCAGTGGAGAGAAGGCTTCCATAAATCATTCAGGAAATCAAATTAATATTTAATTTACTCGCATTTGATGACTGGAACTGACGCACATTTATTACCCGGAGAGTAACAGGGTTCATTAGAAAATGGGGGCAGAATTATGGGAAAATTAATAACTGTAATGGACATCACCGGGCCCCGGCTGATAACGCAACTTTGTCTTTTTAATTCAATTATGCCGCCACTATGCAATGTGTCTCATTTGGCAGCAGATGGAACTAATTTACCTCCCTTTTGGTGACCCCCCGAGAGATGTCTGAATCAATTTCCCCAAAGTGTGAATAATGGCTTCTTTGAAATGATCCGATTGAACGGACAAAGACGGCACGAGTTGAAGCGAAACAAGTACATGTTCATGGAGCATATCTGGAAAAAGTGTCACTTATTAAATTTGGCAAATTACATGTAAACAGAGATTAAATGGCTCTCCCCAAGATCCACTTACTACCCACCATCAAATGCCACCAATTTGTTTATCTTCTATCACCATCGTGTTTATGTAACGAGACATTGCGGAGCGAAGGAATGCCTTGACAAAAGTGAAAATGAAAATGAAAAAAGCCCTTATCAGAGTTGATAAACTGAAACCACATCAGGGATCAATCAACTTGTCGGATTATGAAAGCGCATTCCCAGTTTAATCAAGCCCATTTCTGTTTCATTGTTTTTTATTTGCTGTCTCCCCATTTTTGCAATTTTTTCCAGGACAATTCGCATGGAACGAATTGGGACATGGTGTGAGCAAAGAAATGCTTGCTGTTAACCGAAAATGTCACATTAAAAGGGGAAAGGCAAATCCTGCGATGAAAAAATTAACCCCAGAAAATAAAAGGCAAACTTGAGTGTCTTCGTGTTATTTCAAGAAAGTCGTCAGTGTGGCAATAAAGAGGAGCAATGCTGAATGTCGTCTCGCAAGTGATAAGAACGGTTCCACGTACTTTCCATACGTCATTCGCTCATTTCCCTAAATACACATCCATTCCCCAGCTTCGTGTTTAATTAAAAGATTTACATCCGCAAACAAATCAAACAGTTTGTCACGAGATTGGCTCAACTTCTTTCGGGCCAAATAATTAATTTTTGCCATTTTATGATTTAAACTTTGTGCCAAATCGTGTGTCTTGAGATTTAGATGCGAAATTTCGGGGTTTGCCACCCCATACGTGACTCTTTAAGGCAATTTTATTCCGTTTCCCATTAAGTAATTACGCAGGGACTTGTAGCTCGTGTCTGACATCACACTTGATCCCTGATTTATTTCCGTCCTTATATCATCGAAAATTCAATTTCACTTTAAACTCTGAATAGGAATGTGTAGGTCACATTATTGAAGGATTTTTCGGAAAATGATTACTTTAAAAAATACACAACCTCCTTTTCGATGAATCGTTAAAGGATAATGATTATTCACACATTTAAAGAAGTAATATCATTTTAGTTAGTTCGAAAAAATTATTTTATAAATGAAGATTATCTAATATTCTATTTCAACTCCCTAGGTTTATCTAATCCCAATATACGTGTATAAATCCACTGTATTGTTTAATCTAATTCTATTCTAAAGTTATATACAATGAGGAATTTTCTCCGTATAAAATCATTAATTATCTACCTCAAGGGTGTTTGTTTTAAAAGATATTTCATATTTATGAATTCAAATTTGCATAAAAACAATGTGGAGTAAATCTCTGAGAATTAAAACTCCAAGCAAAGTTTAATCAAAGTCCACCATGGTAGGTTTCTAAGGACTCATTAATTTTCCTGATTAACAACTACAGCTTCGATGTTAATCAACAGAATAATAGAATTAAAAAATAATCTTAATGTAATTAAGGACATTCTAAATTATTTATTGACCTTTAAAATTATAATTTAACGGACAAATTTTTGAAGAGTTTTAAAGGGTTTTTCAGTTATATATTTTTAACTTTCCCTAGCTTCGATTTAAATGAAAATTGATATTAAATTCGTTGAGATATCTTTTTAATAACTAGTTTTAATAACTAGTTTTAATATTTAATTTTTTAAAATCGATAAGTGGATTGTATGATGGATCATAAAGGTCATGTTCAGTTAATTATATTATCTAATCATTAGATAAAAATTGATAATAATGAGTTATTATTCTAAAATAAAAAATAGTATTGAAAATTATAAAATACAACACAATATTTTTTCCTGAAGTTCCTTACATAAAAATTATTTTCAGTTGTTTTTCCTGTTCATTCCTATGTTTAAAACGAAATGTATTTTAAAACGAAAAAAAACGTTGTCAATGTCTTCTTACATTCCTAAATACATAATACGAGTATTCACATGTTCACGAAGAAAAAAACCTGGTCATCAGTCATTAAATATGAAAAACTGCGGAAGATTTTTATCTTATGTATTATTTATCAGTTGGAAATTGAAGCGTTTATATCCGCTTTTACAAGGACGTAAATATTTCATGAGCTACAAAAGTTGTTAAAATTGATTACATTTTATAATTCATCAAGGTTTAGAATAACAATGAGCAAATTCTTTTTTTTTAAACTTTATATGATATACTTATATATTTTATTTATTGCAATTTTCAATACTAAAACGAAATAGTTCTTCCTATTTTATTCATTCTGATGTTCCTTGGTTTCTAACAAATTCAAATTCTCAATATTGTGATTTAATGTTCATTTGAGATAAATAACGAAGTTATTTTTGTTCCAAGATATTCCAAAGCTTAATTTTAAAATTTTCTTTAGGAGAGGCATTAGACGACCATTGAAGATATGAAGTGTTGTTTTTCTTGCTAATAGTAATTTTCTCATAATAGATCCGTAATAATTTAAACTTTTTATTGAATGCACAAATCAATGACAATTGCCACGTGCCAAAATTGGAAAGGGGAAGGTAAGCTTTAATAGGAAAATCATATTAACACATCGTTGAACAATAAAAGTATTTTGTGGTCATTTTTTATTTACATAGATTAGAATTCCTATTAAAGCATTTGGTTTGGAAGAGTACCAATGAAATCAATTCACAAAATTACACCTGCATTTGTTATCAATGTTATCGTTAAGTGGTTTTACTAATAGCAAGAATTACAAATATCATTCCAGTCTTTTATGGTCGATTTATCATTTCTTTGTAAATCAAAATGGGTTTATCTAGATTTGGAGTTGCCCGAATTTTATAAGTTGTCATTTATTTGAAGATTGGGTAGGGGAGAAAACAGAATACTTTCATATTTACATACCAACTGAATTACACAAAGTACAAACTTAATATATATGTATATTTAGAACACCTAAGAGGAAAAATAAGGTTCTATAATATATTATATTAAATTTATATTAACCTAAATCCCTAAATATTGTCTAATATTCAAAATTATAATGAGGCACAATGTCAAAAGTTCATAATCACTTGCAATTCTGAGGTAATGTGTTAGGAACTGTCGTAAAATTCCAACAAAGGTCTATCCACCCTCATATGTCTATTGTATTTTAAGCAAAATTCCTATTCACTGAAACTTTGTACCATTGCCCGGAGCTTTGAAGTGTCCACCAAATTAAATGTTCTCGTTGTTTGAAATTTGATTTCCTGAACAAAAAAAACTTTTGTTCAAACTTTTCCAATGAAATTTAAAACCAGATAAAATATTTATGAAATTTGAAACACGTCTATGCTAAACTATGATAAAACACACGGTGATTAGTATGAATTTCAAACATTTATTTAATAAACATTGTAATTTTGCGAATTATTACTGAGATATGGATGGGTGATTGCAGATTAAGGAGATAAGAAACACATAATTGAAAACAATGGCGTCCAATTTTCATACATAAGTTATTTTATGAGAACAGATTTGGCCTTAAGGTAGTAAAAGAATGCCAAAATAATAAACTGAATTATGTAGTTAAGAGGAAAACAAAAGGTCTACAGTATAAAGGGATTAATGACATGTTATATGTCCGTTTTCTATTATACTAATAAAAATTGAGATAAGAAAGTACCAAAAAATACCTGATTGATTTTTCATAAAATTAAATTATAGACTGTGATTCGTCTTTAAAGAATTTGTTATATTTTTAAAAGACCTGAGTTTATTAATTATTAATTATACAAGGAGGTCGATGAGATGTGACTTTATTTAATACTACAGTGTTTTAGAGAAGTCATGTGTGTTCAGCAATGCTTATTGACCGTATTTTATACAAGACTATGTATTTTTAAATAAATTTTAAAAAATTATGAAAATTCTTTTATTTATTCAAATATTCAACATCTCCATCGCACCACATAAATGTTCCTGATTTGTTCACAATTATATTATAAAAGAGATGATTGATATCGTTCGCCACTACTTTCTTGTATATATAAAATAGTATCAAGTTTTTGTTTAAACAGTCGTTGCTCATTCGCATAGTCACATATTATTATTAATTAAATGTTCGTAAATTATTTAAACATTAATAATCCATTGAGTACGAAAGTGACTTCTTTGTGAATTTGATGAATTTGTTTTCTGTCACAGATGTTGATGATGCAATATTAAAAAGGTCATTGTGCGTAGCTGGTTAAGCAGAATTCAACTCGATAAATGCAGATTCGGGTCTTAATAAGACTGTAATTTTATTCATTCGAAATTAATTACTCGTTTTCACTAACAATACTCTTTTATTAATATTTGTTTACTTTAAAAAAAAAACAAAATATTCCCGGCCTAAATTATCTTACAGCTATCATCGTCAATACTATTTGTTCGACTCAAACAGGTATTAAAGCTTGGACGGAGTGCATAGAATGGGAGAGACAATCCCGATCTTTCTATTAATAATTGGCTGCTATTTAAGGAATGGATATTGATAAAAGTTATGAAAGGAATGATTTTCTTTATAGTATGTGTGTTGTGTTTCGGTGGCAGAAACCTATCAATTAATAAGCATAAGAATCATTATGTGTCATGTGTTGTTATGACGTGATTAGCAAAAACGGCAATAACGTGTCAATACATAGAAGAATACATACAAAGAAACAACAGCCACTGCTAAATTTTTGATATCATTTAAACAGCAGTATAAACTGCTCTGCAGTGATCTCTTTATTGCGATATTGCTCTGTTCAATTATTCAAAAATATGACGAAACGCTCGCTTTCCCTAACAATAAAAATAAAAGTACAAGTCCGATTTTGTTTAAATTTAGGCAGTAACTGTTTGCGAGACTGTTCTAAACAATAGAAGAATCGGCTCTCGAAACTGATATATTGAACTTGAGGAAACAACCCAACCTGTGGCGGTCCTGAGTGAAGCTACGGTTACGTCCTTGTTGTCATGTATAAAGGACATGATTAATTCCATGTACTTAGTTGCATTTGACAATCTATAATAGAAGTATGATAGATAGTCGTGACTAGGAACAAACAGTAATATTCGAGTCAAATCAATGGACCCGTGATCTACGCAGAGTTTTTAAAAGCGGGGAATAAGTCTTGACACTGCTCTTTTATGAAGTTTTTTGCATTTTATCACCTCTTCAATGATGCTAATAGTGTGTAGTTAAGTACTGGGGCTTGCAGAAAAATGCGCTTTACGTTTGAATTTTGAAATTTCTAATAAACAAATTCCAATAATTCCTGGACATATTAAATGGTAACAAGACTCGCGGAACCCCAGCTCTATATTGAATCATTTGTTTACGGTACTCGTACTAATCACTTCATAACAAATAATGATTCGTAGACATGATATTCAATTGTCAATTGTAAAAAAAAAATTTGCAAATAAATAGATAGGTAACACAACTTTGATTATGTAAACCAATTAGTTAGACCAAGACAGGTAGCGATTGTTGTGTCGTCGCACAAAAATATTACAAATCATTCTCGTTCCTAAACATTTTCCAGTTTATTGAAATTGTTTAGAAAGATTCTGATTGATCATTATCTGGGTTGAAGTAATCTTTATTGCCATTATAAACCAATAATCTTGATTGATATTTTGTATAATTACGATTATAAATAATTATATTACACAAAGTATTTTATTTGGGTTTATTTGTTCACTTTATTATATCCTATAAAAATTTTATTAGCTATATAAATTGATTTATATACATTAGGGATTCATAAAAATCAATTTCCGTCTTCATTCAAGAATAATATTTACATTAATAAAAGGTCTTTCATACGAATTTTATTAATTGATATGTCATCGAAATAAATCGAATTCACTCATGTATGTTTTAAAGTGGTCTGATATAGTTTATTTTCGGTTTGACCATATAATCTCTATTCTTAATCCAATGTTTCAACCCTCCGTATAAGAAACATACATCCAAGTATAATTTATAGGCCTTCGGTTTGTGGTAATCCCATATCATGAGTTGCTTTATAACCTGTCAAGTAAACATATCCAGAAAATTCGATTTCAGTAACGTAAAGCAAACATAACTCACAATAAGTTCTCCACGCAGACTTGTAAGGAAGTTATCAAACATGGCATTTACATAGCAATAAATCCAGGACTTAAATTGTAATTTGATTAAAGACAATCACACTTAATTCTTCCCAAAGTTTGTGCACGTGGAACAATAACTTGATATGTCCTTTGTATTTCGCGAAGCATTTGAATTTATTTCGAAAAGTGATGTATCATTTGTTTTATTTTCATTCAAGAAATATATTTATGTACTTTGGAGTAAAACAATTTAGAATGAAATAAAGGATTTAAAAGATATACATAGATGATGAGGCATTATTAAAAACTAAGGCATTTTAAAGAAGCACATGTGCCTAATATTGTTTAACAATCGTGTTATAGTTATTTATACAACTCGATAAGATAATACTTTAATTAAACCTAAGTTTTTTCCATGCCACGAGCGTAGCGAAAGTTTCAAAAACATCTTGTGTATTCAATAATGCTTATCGACCGTTTTTAATACAAAACTGAATGCATTTTTTACATAAAGTAACACTAAAAAAAAGGTCGATTTTAAATTCAAATTTCAAGTTTTCATATTTATGTTGAAACCATCCGCTAAAACCATCTTCTATTGCAGTTTAATCAAATACATCGAAACTGACTTCCATATAAATTTGATCGATTTCTTTAATAGAGGTTACACTTTAATAATAAAAAAGCACTAGTGTTTTAAAGAATTCTGAAAAGCGCAGTGCTATTAAATAGAATTTATTTTATCTATTTTATGGAACCAAAGTGCATAAAGAATTAGGAATTACGAAATTGATTTACTTATTTAAATGAAATTGAATCATGGAGTTCATACTAAAAAACCACTAGTGTGTTAAAAATTTCATCAAAGTGCTAGTGTTTTAATGCTTTTGACGGAATGAATATTAGTATTAGTTTCGTTTAGAATAATTATGAAATTGTTGATTTTAATTGAAATATCTTCTGTGGTATGACTTATTTTCAGGATATAATTTCACCTTATTTGGCATTATGAAACACTCATACTTGGTAGCTTAATGATGAATTGAATGTCTTTTGTGGATTATTGTATTTCATAACTAAATCATTCCATACAAACCACAAGATTAGAATCTAATTTCATCTGGGTTAAATTTCTAAAATGGTTCTTTGTCACTTAATAGCAATTATTTGTGGTTTGTTCAAGATATCTAATGTCTTTACTTTTCATATTGGGGAATGGTATCAATGTTTGTAAAGTTTGTTTGAATTTAATTTGAGTAGAAAACGGCAATTAATTTGTAGACAAGAGATTGCCATCTTCTCAATGCAGTTCTGAAGATGACCCGAGTCTAGTGAACTCTTAATGCTGAGTGGGAGTGTGATTTGTTTGCGACAATTATTATTATAATTAATGGGAATGTCAACTAATTAATGTAGTATCGGCAACTGAATTCATGCATATTTAACTTTTTGCAGAATGCGAACATCTCGGAGGTGGTACGTGCTGGCGCTGGTGGTGGCTCTCTGTTTGGCTTTTGTCTCCGATGCAGAATCAGCTCCAATGCCCAGGTAGTTGTACCCAAGTCAATGTTCCCTTGTTTCCCCTTAATTATTATTATGTTGTGGAAATTAATTGTGTTTTTGTGTGCGCCCTTTGAACTTATCTCAACAGCGGACAAAACGAATACATGAATGAGATCCAGGAACTGCCAGACGACGTCCTTTTGGAGCTGATTGCTCGGTTTGGACAAACAATTATGAGGGCTCGTGATGACTTGGAAAAGTAAGGGCTTTTTTCATTACTTTTGTATGTGCTTTAACATTACAAGCACATAAAAACTATTGTTTACAATTGTATTGTATTGTATTGTACAATTG
>JXOV01019945.1:957-12106 GCA_001014945.1 Clogmia albipunctata | reverse complement strand
CTGACTTTTCGGTGTGACCAGCGTATAAGATTGATTTTGAATAGGTTTTTGTTTGGAATTTCCAGCCACAAACACATTTAAAAATAACGGACAAAAAGAAGAAAATATCAAATGGGTATTGGTTAGGACCTATTTTATACAGATATTCCAATGACATTGGCGACTCTCCCACTCTGAGCTAATGTTCGTCTGGTCTGTCTGTGGTAAGTGTGGAGTTTGGACTGATTTGTATGAAATTTGGCCATTTTCGTAATTATGGTTTAGCAAAAATATTTTTTAAATTAGTTTATTCGTGTGTTTTAAAGGAAATTTCAAAGCAATGCATGTCCTTCTCGGGTGTAAAATCCATCATTAACTCGAAAATAAGGAAAGACTCACTTAACAGCTCGTCTCCCCGTTGAAAACGGTTCATTTTTTAACCTTTTACCAACTCACCTGATAGCAATTTTCTTCATGAAATGTCCCGCCTTGTTGAAGATCTGCATCCTTGACCTTTCATTTCCCCTGTCACAGACCACAAACTTGTAGCTGGGTCGCATCACCGCCACTTTCCGCGGGTACCAGAGCTGGCCTTCATCCTTTCCAGGCACTCCAAACTGAAACTTGAAATTTCCACTCTTCTCAAACACTTCAATCCGGTGATTGTTCGTGTCCGCCACAATAATCTCTTCGTCCACTCCCAGGCAAAAGCCGTGCGGCGAATTGAATTGGCTCTTGGACGGTCCAAGGGAGCCAAATTTGCAGCGAATCTGCATTGGGGTGGACTTTGTTCGACCGGGCATTCCAAGGGAATTCTGCGATTGGCTCGAGTTGGAATTGAAGTTGGTCATCAGGAGATCATCTCCGTTGGCACTCAGGGCGGAGAATTCATGCATGAGGAGGTTGTCCACACCTGGAGAGGGGCCTCGAGACAGCAGACTGGCTGGGGGATTGTTCAGGCCCAGTTTGGTCCAGGCCTGTAAATTGTTCAGAGCATTCTGGGCCCCGGAGAGCAAATCGGCAAGAGTAAACTGGGGCTGGGGACTGGTCGGGTTCGTTGAAGTCGGAATAATTGCATCGCTCAATTCTGGAGCCGGTCCTGAGGCGACATTAGTCTGTTCCACCAAGTTGGCCAATTGTTGAATGTTGTACTCGGCAATGCTGGTCAGACCAGGAATTGTAGCTGGAGAGGGTTGACTTCCATCGACCGAGGGTCCAGAACTGGAAACAGTAGTTGGTACCACCCCTGGTCCAGACACAATTTGATCCAAATTGCCATTCAAAAGAGGAAACTGGGTAGTAGAGTTGGCTGGGTTGGAGGCCGTTGAAGACTGGGACGTTGCTCCCAGGGCAGAAATATCTCCATCGAAAGAGGACTGCATTGACGTGGGCAGGGAAATCGGACTGCTAGCCGACACCGAGCCCGTCATAGCTCCACCTTGAGACGAACCATTGCTGAAACCTCCAAAATTAGGTCCACCAATTCCAATGCCATTAATTCCTGGCGTTCCACTGGTTGACGATCCCGAGCCCAGAATCGCGCCACCCACATTCGAATTGATCTGATGGTTGTTGATCATAATCGGGGGTGGGGTTGTGTCTTTGTTACCAACCAACGAAGCTTCCGTCTTAAACTTGCCAAAGGTGTCACTGGCCAGCACTTCAAACTTTTCAAACTTGGACACAAACTCCAGCGAATAATTCACATCCGCTTTTGGGATTTTCGTGATCAAGTTCAAAAATTGACCACAAATCACCTTCTTCAGGCTCAGCAGCTCGGGCGCATTGCAATTGTCCAGCACTCGGGTGGTAAATTTGGACGCATTGCCAATCTGATCGATCGATTTCTCCACATTGTGCATCATGTCCATGATCTTCAATTCGCGCTCCGAATGCAGTTTCTCTAGCTCTTTCAGCGCATTGTCACGGCTCTTCTCAAGGACCGCCTTAAAGCTCTGAAAAGACTCTTCAATCAAATCACGGGCCGTGTCGTGCTGGCTCTGCAATTCAGTCAGGGCAGTGTCCAATTGTTGGGCCGCGTCATCGCAATAGTTCACCTTCAGCTTAGCCTCTTTCATCAAGCTCTCCATCTCCGTCCGCATACATTGCTCCGCGTCACTGATTATCTCGTAATTGTGTTCGGCCCCCTTATGGTCGGCAATCAAACACTCATTACAAACCGGGATCTGAAAAATTAAACGATTCCACAAATTAGCCTATTGTCCACTTAAACGACATACTTTTATGCCATAGAGAAAATCAACTGATTTTTAGACTGTGAGAAATAATTTCAATTGAATTTTAGAAAAAGTATGGATATTAAGAGTTATTTTGGTTTCATTATTTTTTTTAAATTTATTGTTTATAAAAAAATATTAAACACCTTTAAAAATAAATACATTATTACCTATGGATCATTTAAAAGCAATCTAATCAGTTTAATACAAATATTTGCGTTATTTAACATGTATTTAAGAAACAAATGGTTTTATTAGTAAGAAATGTGTGAATTGAATGCTTTTTTGTTAAGAGTAATGTTTATTTGAACGACAATGGAGTGTAAAAATTAATTAAATAATAAAATAACCAGTCCACACATGTCTAACTAATTTTGCAAATAGACAAAATACTTTCCAAATTAGTTATGGTAGATTGGGCGCAGAACCCGCTCGGGATTGTAGCCCTTATTCATTAATATTTAAATAAAATCATTGTGACGATGCACGATAACGTATCACTGGATGTATGATCGACAGTCAAACACCCCTCCTCGTTTATCGCTCTCTCTCATAGCTCTCCGTTCCTATCACTATTATTATTATTATAACTAACTTATTGCTATCGATGTAATAATTGCTTAGTTTTTCTTCAGGCGCATTATGATGGGATAGAATGAAAGTGTTTATTAGACCCTCCATTAGGANACACCCCTCCTCGTTTATCGCTCTCTCTCATAGCTCTCCGTTCCTATCACTATTATTATTATTATAACTAACTTATTGCTATCGATGTAATAATTGCTTAGTTTTTCTTCAGGCGCATTATGATGGGATAGAATGAAAGTGTTTATTAGACCCTCCATTCGGCACTGCACACTAGGGCAGTATAGATCTGGAAACTTTAGACGAGACGTTCAATGTTAATCATAAGGAGAGTTAGTGAGAATTATCAGTTATTTATGGACTTTAGTCAATATGAGAACAAATTGTGTTTTCTCTCTGCAAAATTTTGCAAATTAAAATTCAAAATATGAACACGACAATTCCTAATTCAAAGCTACTTTTCTTCAAAATTTATTATGAAATAGAAATTAAAAGCCACATTGTTTGGGATTTTTCCTATGGTTTTGACATTTAAAATATAAAAAAAGAATGTAGTAAGACAGAATAATATTTGTTTAGTGAAAAAAGAACTGTGTAAAACATTTAAATAATAAATTGGAAAGTTCAATAACTCATAAACTAACTAGCAATCAATTCGTATTTAAGGCATTTTAAATAATTTCAGTTCCAGTTTTTGGATTAAGCGATAAATTTTGCTTTAAATGAAATAAATAAAAGTTAATTAAACAAATCTTATTATTTTCAAATAAATGATAAGAAGGAACGATAATCTTGAAAACAACCAAACAATATTAGTATATCTAAACCCTTCCATCAATCACTGCTCTTTAAATATGTTAATTACATTCCCATTATAAAGGTCTCAACCTAATATTTGACTCATGCCACCAAATTCTTGTCTATTTGATTAATAAAAAAAAATAGAATAAACCGGTTGGCAGTAGTAAGGTCTATAAAATTCAAATCAGAGCCCACTATCGCCAAACAGTATCAAGTAGCTGATAAACATTTTGGCTGAAGGTGTGCTCCGCTCGGGTATATTTATCCAGCGCTAATCTCCAAGAGTGATGCTTATCAGTTAGCTCACTCGGCTTTATTCAAATTACCTGACAACTGAAGCAGTAATACTTGAGGTTCTCCGTCGGATGAGCCATACAAAAGAGGGGCTTGTGAATGGCCACCTTTTCAGGCGATTTGAGCAGCTCGTCCAATTTCACCACTTTGTGATTCTCGAAGCATCTCATGTACTGGTGCGCATTATCACAGCTGGCGCACAGAATGTTAGCGCAATCGTTGCACCGCGAGATGGCATTCTCCTTCCCTTTGCACGAGGTACAGGCCAGCATCGCCAGTTCGATCGTGGACAGGTCCAGGATGTTAGTCAGGACGTAGTCACTGTGCAATGAGGCGGCCCCCTTCGGACCGATCTTAGTCAACTCCTTGCACACGGGACATTCCAACTTGGTCTGCGGCATTTTAGCGTCACCGGCGCCATCGCTCATCAACAGCTTATCCAAACAGTGTTCACAAAACACATGAAGACAGGAAAGAACGCGCGGAGATTGAAGTTTGTTTCTGGAATTAAGAGTTTTTTTTTTTAAATAATCTATATTTATTTCATTTGAATTATAATAGTTATATACACAATTCGATCGATAAAATAGTCATAATTAAACACTAGGGTCTTTTAAAGTCACGAGCGTAGAGAATTTTAAAGTATAGGGTGTTTAATAATGCTTATCGATCGTTCTTTATACAAGACTTTATGCATTTTCACTCGTCTCTTTTAGAAAGCTCATTTCGTTTTCTAAAACTTTACTCGTGTTTGATTATGGTTAATTTTTTCCATCACGTTGTTTAAATATAATTATTAAAATATACTCAATATTGTTTTTAAATATATAATAAAGTGAAAAATCACTATAATAACTAGTGATGTCAAATATTGATATCAATGATTACTGATTACTTTTTTTAAAGTATCGAATCTTAGTTATTCGATATTGATACTTTTTCGAAATGCTCTTTCTATGTAATTTGGTCATAAATTTCTCGAATTAAAAGCATTTGGAAATAAATTAATAACAAATAATTAAGATTCGATACTTTAAAAAAAGTAGTCAGTAATCATTGATATCGATATTTGACATCACTACTAATAATGTTATTTATAACTCTTTGTTTTTCTTCAAGGAAATGTAAAAAATCGATAGTTGAAAATAATATAAAATGGTGTAATTATATTAATATTTAAATGTCAGTAGTAATAATTAATTTAAATTTTTTAAATTCAGTAATTTATTAAAGAGCAAATAATACAAGTAAACGATTGTTGATTGTCCTCAATCAAATTTAAATTAAAGACCAAATGCATTTGATGTTAAAAACCATTATTAAAATTAAAAAGCAATATATAAAAGAGGTAAGATAACATTATTAGTTTTTGGTAGTAAATTCCAAAATCCTTGGTAAAGTTATCTATATCAAGGTATATATAATTTTGAATTAAAATTAAGTAAATGAGAGTAATTCCGATAATTCTTATAAAGTATTACTATATATTTAAATAAGATTTTTAAATAAGAATTAAGATAAGTAATATAATTGCTGGATATAAGATTCAAATACTATTCATTAAAACCACCATCACTTAGAGAAAAAAGGCAATTAAAATTATAATAAAAAAAACTTTAACATTTAAAATCTTATAATGCAATAAATTCCATATAAAACGAAGAGATTTCTTAAAATTCCTTTCAGTAGCCTCTTTTCAGTGGAGAAAAACAAAATCGAATAATTTAATTTTTTAAGACTTTTATCTGTAAACCGCTCCTTTGAGACTCGATTTGGATAACCTTTAGAATCGTATTTTCTATACAAAAATCCTTAACAAATTCCTCCATCACCATCATCATCATGTGAGACTGAACTGCGTAATTTGAAATCGTGTGTAAATAAAACAAGCAAGGGGGAGGAAAATGAAGAAGAGATATAGAAAAAGCGACACTCACTGGCATATTTTGCAGTCTTGCTCGTGGCCAGCGAGGGCGGAATTGTCGTCCTCGAGGGCGCCGTGGTGGTCGTCCTCGTCATTGTCGTCGTCGATCAGCAGTTCGGTGCCGTTGTTGAAGGGGTCGTCGAGCATCTTCTTGACATGGGGCAGGACGACGCCTTCCAGGGGCAGGTGCTCGATCTGCACGACTGGCGATTGCTGCTGCTCACCACCACCTCCTCCTACTCCGCCCAGGTCCGAGTCTTTACTCTCCGTGTGATTGTTGTTATTGTCACAGAATGGATTTGTGCTGGCCGCCACCGTCGAGGAAACGGGAAAACTGCTGCTTGTTATGGAGCTCAGGTCGAACACCACCTCGGACGATGCCATCAAAAAGTGTGTGTGTGTGTCTTCTCTCGTTGCTGTTCGCCGTTCAAACAAAAACCGTGGACGTCGTCGTTCTCTCCCTCCTAGTTAGTGGTCGTCGTCGTGTGTGGTTGGAATAGAAGAAAAAACCCCAATAAATGGCGACTTGTTCTCAAACAATCTTTTTTTTTGTGTCTCGTTTTGTTTTTCAATAAGGCGCACACTATGATTAGAACGCGCGACACCACGAGAACATTCCCCGGATATATTGAATTTGCACAATCAATCGTGTTTTTGGGAAGTAGACTAGACGGTCCCCCACCCAAAAGGCTCTCTGCCGCTTAATTCGATAAATTGGCTAGAATCGGTAACCAATGCAACGTTAAAGTTGGGCCAATAAAATGCAAAAAATGCGCAATGCAGAAAATTTCCGAAGGACGATTTATTCGCAGCCCCCAGCCACTCTGTCTTGACAACTTATTCGATTCCGGATAACGAAAATATCACATTTCAACGCACAAACTCCACGTTTTCCACTCGAATCTCAGGTTTTTTTGTTGGAGGAAACTACTCTTGAATTATTGCGTTGACAAGATGTCAAGCAGCACGAAACAAAACATCATCGACTCTCTCGTTCGTGGATGAAAACAAAATCCGAAACTGATAAATGCCCGATGATAAGGGACAAGTGTGACTTGGTAAGCCGAAATCCGTGACAACCACTCCTACGGACAGGTAACTGTGAGAAGCACATGGGATAATTATGCAAAATGAAGTTTTCCCCCAATTTTTGTCTAATTCATCAATTTCTTCATTTATAAATCAACTCTTTAAACTAAACACGAACCAGCAATCTCCACGTTATCAAAGTATCGATTTTGAAGGTCTAAATATCGATTAATTGGTATTTTTTAATTTACCTTTTATTATTATTAAGAAAATAAATGACAACACATGTCAAATTTAGAAATTTCGAAAGAGGCGCGCTATTTTCTCTTTTTTCGAGTATTTGTTGTTGGGATTTTAAGCCGTTAATTACGAAAAGTAGCAGAAACGATTTTTTTTCTATTATTATTTTAAATGTTTAAAATGACCGTTTTTATGTTTCACACTTTGAATGAAATACAAATGTTAATTGAAATATGAAATTTAAACATTTTTAAAATAAATAAGACTCTTACTATATCTACCTGTACGAGTACAGAATTTTAATCAAATACTACAGAACTTATCTAAACTAAGCAGAAAATAGGGAGAAAAAAAACAAAGAAACAAACCAATGATATGATCATTAAATTAAAAATAATTATCTGTTGGAAAATAGAAATAATTTATTTTTCATAACTAATCAAGTTTACCATTATGAGAAAAAATAAAGAAAATCAAATATAAAATTATTTATATTCCGTTAAGTAACTTCTATTTAAAAAAATCAAATTTAATGTTTAGAGCGAGTCAAAATCGTTACATTTCTTTTCTCTTTTACTCTAACGGGAATTAATAACAAATAAAATCCAATTGGACTGTCAGAGGATGAAAATCCAAGTTGAAAACAAAAACAACAACTAAAAAAGTGAAATAGTTTTCAAATTAAACAAAAGAATAGGAAAATCAGTGATTGGCAGGGAACTTGGTTGTTTGGACGAGGGTTTAGAGCAATCAGGACTCGAGGAGAACAGTGGTGATTAGGTTTTAGTGATTGTCCCTTTAATGGCGACACTTTTGATTGCCCGAATATCCGTGGACTGGCGTATTGGATACTAGTCTAGATCCATAACAACCAGTGCGGGGAAGATGACGACAATGATCAGGAATTGCCCTCAGTGGAGGATAGCTACATTATTGTGGTCAGCAGTTTCGAGTAAGGAGTGCAGTTTTTCGTTTTAATCTAGTGTGCTTAATCGCTCTCTTGTGTTCGTCCTTTCGAAGGGAATCGCCATGAAATAGTGTAGAAAGTCGGGGGCTAATTAGGTGGAAAATCGAAAGTTGGTGTGCGTAGAAGAACAACAACAAAGGCACACGGACGGAGCAGCAGCACCAAAACAGAGAAATGAATATTGTGCGGAAATTGCGAAGTAGTGCAGGCAGTGGAGACTCGGCGGGAGGGGATGTGCAACAGCAGCAGCAGGATGGGGGAGGCTCTGGCGGAGATGCAACCCATACCCAGTTGGGGTTGATGCATTTGAAGAAGCTGTTCAATGAATACTCCCACCCCAAGGAGCCTTTGAGCGAGTCGGAGCGCGACTTTAAGCTCTACAACATGCTCCCCCTGTTCTGCAAGGTGTTCGGGTCGTGCCACTCGACGGACATGAGCGAAAAGTTCTGGGACATTCTCTCCTTCGCCCAGCAGGTCTCCAGGCTGATGGTGAGCGAGATCCGGCGGAGGGCGTCGAACCAGAGCACCGAGGCCGCCTCCATTGGCATCGTCAAGTTCCTGGAGATTGAAAACTGCGAGGAGTCGAGCAACGGGTGGATGCTCTTGTCCACTTTGAACCTGTTGGCGGCCGGAGATGCCAGCATTATCCAGGTGATGACCACCGCCTCGGTGCCCTCCACCCTGGTCAAGTGTCTCTACCTGTTCTTCGATCTCCCGGAAATCGTCGATGGCGACAAACCCGATGAAAATAGTGATTTCACGTCGAATGAGAGGAGAATTCTGCTGCAAAAGATCTTTGTCCAGGTCCTCGTCCGACTCTGCTCCTACCCCTATCCCGCAGAAGAGCTCGCCAGAATGGACGATCTCACCCTCCTCTTCAGTGCAATCACCTCCCAGTGTCCCCCTCATAACCTCCTCTGGCGGAAATCCGCCGCCGAAGTCCTCACCACCCTCTCCAGACACGGACTCACCGAACCAGTCGTTAACTACATCCATTGTAAGTGGAATCTGTGTGCTTTTATTGCTGTTTTCATTTCCTTTCGGTTAACGATGAAAAAATAGTTATTTTTTTATACAAGTGTGTAAAATGAACCGATTTTTAACGAAAAATCGATTGCGAAATACGAGTTTTTCATAGTTTTCGATTTAAATAACGGATTTTACTCCTGAGTTCAGCATAATTTTATTTGGTTATTTCTAGAATTACATTAAAAAATAGTAGAAAGAATATTACCGTTCAAAGTTGCACAAGAATTTTGACATTTAATCAAATTTATTCGTCGATTATGACATTCTTTTTTGACTAGTGAAAAAAAATTCTTTAATGCGAAAAAGTGACGCACTATGAAATTTAAATCAATGTCGAAAAGCTAACCTTTTGATACGAATACGAGAAAGCAATTTGAGCAATTGAGTTAAGAAGAGGCCCGCATAATCTGCGATAGACACTTTTCCGCCCTAGTGCAGTAGCAGATTAAAAAATGTTACGAAAATTTTGGATTTAAAATAAGTTTCTTGGGATTTTTTTTTTAAAGAATTGCACTAAACATAATGAGCCAAATTGTAGGTAATAGTATTTTGCCGGTCTCGTTTCATTATGAATATTTCACTTGATTGGCAAAGTACTATGTATTATATTTCTTTTACAAAATATTCCGGTTAAAATTTTAATTCGTTGAATATTCAACAAAAGGCCAATACATGAAAAGGTGTCACCATGAAGAAGAAACAGCCAATTTTTTTTGAAGTAATGGAATTTTGCTGGATATCTAAATATATTTTATTTAAATTACGCAAATCAATGATTTTAAATTAAAATTTTTGTTAGAATTCAAATTTAAAGAGGGTTCACTAGAAGATCTGTTAACTGTCAATATTTTATTGAGGACACATCTTCGGCATTCTGTTTCAATCGTATTTTAAAAACAAGACTTTCAATTTGAAAATCAAATGACCTTTTAAGGCGACATTTTGTTATAAGCGAATTGTCAATTCTGTGAATGAAAAAAGTTGGTTACTAAGATTGATTTTGAAGGGGCTTATGAAATTGGTATGAAATCAACAGTCAAAAAAACATTTAAAAAGAATTGATGAAAAGAAGAAAAGATGTAAGGGGGTTGGGCTGATTTGTATGAAATTTTACCCTGACCCTTCTACCGGGTTTATCACTAATTTTAATAAAAATGGAAATTAGTATTGCGTTTGAGATTAAATGAAATACAAAAACGATTTAATTATAACGTTCAACTTAACACGCATAGAAAAAACCTGATATTCCAAATAATCGTAGTCCGGCTTCTGGCTTAGTTACTCCCATTATCTTAAAAATAACAACTAATTTAGTGTGTTGCTGATAAGTCGAGAGAAAATAATGCAAAATGTAAGGTGCTAAATAAAGCCCATAAATCAGAATTAGTTGAGTTTGAGAACAAGTTTTGAAATCTTCTATTAACACATTAGTGTTAAACAATTCTCTTTTTCACTTTGGTATTGTATAATTTTAGTAAACAATTTTTCCTATAGCTATTGTATAATGATGAGAGAATACGAGTAGAAAGCTTTTAAAATTAGTAGTCAATTGTGGTAATATTCGTAATCGTATGTTAGACACTTCGTCTTAACTTAATAGTTTAGGGGTTCCCAAACTTTTCAATCCGCGGAGCCCCACACTTTAGGAACCCCTGTAATAGTTATTTATACAACATGTCGGTCATATAATGCATTATTAAACACAAGGGTCGTTTTCGAGCGTTGTGAATGCCTTAAGTATGATCCGAATGTTTAATAATGCTTATCGATCGTGTTTTATCCAAAATTTTATGCATTTTTAAATAAATTAATTTAAAAATTTGAATAATTTGAAAAACTTTCTGTAAAAATATATTTTACTCTGTTCAACACTCTATACCTGCATTTGTTGCTTAAACATATATTTCAATCGTATTGTGGGAAAGGGATAGAATATTCCTAAATTAAAAATAATTTCAAATAAAAAAGTGTAACGGTTCAGCAATTTCGTTTAACTTTAATTTCATTGCATCGATCACTGAATTTAGAGAAACTTTTTTGGTAATCGCTTTGGATTTCTCCGGT
>JXOV01019933.1:1393-11732 GCA_001014945.1 Clogmia albipunctata | reverse complement strand
TGTTTTATACAAAATTGTATGAATTTTTAAACAAATTAACATAAAAATCTTTTAAAGATCAATTTTTTTGTCCAAAATTCAAAAACTTTTCATTGATTAAACACACGGACACAGTACATTCTTCTTATAAAAATATTTGATCCACCCAATTGTTTCAGGTCTAAAGGAACATCAACTGATTCACTCGGACGACAAGCCCTTCCAATGCGCTCACTGCCCTAAAAAGTTCAAGAACCTGCCCCGTTTAAAGGTCCACGAGGACATTCACAATGACACGCTCTACATCTGCCCCCACTGCGGTCTCCAGCTCAATACCAAGCGCACCCTAAACATGCACATGGTCGTCCACTCTGACGTGAAAAAGTATAAGTGTCAGTACTGTGGCAATGAATTCAAGAGATCAAAAGCACTCAAGGTGAGTAGAAAATAACAATTAGGAAATAGGAATGTCTCAATAAGTGGTTTCATTTTAATTCATTTATTTTAAAACAACTCNACATGCACATGGTCGTCCACTCTGACGTGAAAAAGTATAAGTGTCAGTACTGTGGCAATGAATTCAAGAGATCAAAAGCACTCAAGGTGAGTAGAAAATAACAATTAGGAAATAGGAATGTCTCAATAAGTGGTTTCATTTTAATTCATTTATTTTAAAACAACTCAGGGGATGTTATAAAAGAAATTTAGTTAATTTTTTTTTTATTTTTCAGAACCACTTGATTCTTCATACAGGACTTCGTCCATACACGTGTCCTTTCTGTGATAAAACCTTTGCGAATGGATCAAATTGTCGAACGCACAAAAGAAAAGCTCACCCAGCTCAGTTGGCGGCAATGGAGGCGGCTGGTCAAGAGGTTCCCAACGCAAGCATTCCTAAATTGAACCAATTGCAGCCACGAACTCCCAAGCAAGAAATGTAATTAGAAATTGGGTGAAATTAAGGACCACCCGTAGTTGAATATTCTAATCCTTGGTAATTTATTTTAGGAATTTATCACAGCCAGAATCAACGGTCCAGCAAGTGCTGCTTCAAATCAAGGAGGCACCATCACAGGCAATCTACACTAACACATCTCCTGCCTAGATCAAAAGACCTCATCATTGTTTCTCTATTTGTGGCAGTTTAAAATGTACATTGATTTCGAAAATCATTTTGATTATATAAGAAGAGCCTATAGTGTAACATAATATTATATTACACCTTGATAATAAAACATTTTGAAATACAAAAAAAATCCTCTTGGCTTGTAATTGGTCTTTGAAAATGGTAACCAGTTTGAGTGGATACGAATTATTAAATACTGGATTGGAAACGAATGAGAGGAAGAGAGATGATAAACATTTTATTTCGAAATCAGAAGGACGTACATTTAATTGGATTTGAATCTAAGCTTACGCAACAGCCTAACAATAAAAAGAGTATACTTTGATTAAAAAAACATTGTGCCTTAATCCTTATGGTATAAATTTATCTTAGCTATTAAGTGGGATTACAATAAATTATTAAAGAACCTAAATAATATTAAATTCCAAATTGCCGATCAAGAGTCAATACTTTACTAATTACCTAACAAACCCGTCCTTATAATGTGACTGGCCTTTACTGCGCACGTGAGCGGTTGATCATTATTTCATTTCACAAATTATCACAAAAAATAGGTAAGAGCAGCGATTACATAAGGATAAGGAGCTCTGTATATATCGTTCTCAAGGATTCACGTTGATAAGTTAATATACTCAAGGGAAGTGTTTGTTCTTCACTGGGTCCCATAAATAATTTTGAAAAATATGCCAAATAAATTTTATTTTCTAAACGAGATCTAATATAACAAAATTAAAGCCAAATTAAATTGTTATTTTTTTATGGATAAAAACCAATTTTTAAACAAATTATGTTAATTAATCTATAAAAATTGAAGAAACAAAACTTAATGAGGTTCAAAAATTAACGCAAAACTAGAATTGAACATAAAAGAAACTTTTCGCCAACGTAAATTAAAAATACGGTTGCATGAATTTTCTTTTCACGATATGGGGTTCGTTTGGGGCGGTCTGATTCAAAATGATCACTGTAGACGTTAATTTTGTTGACCTATATTCTTAACATTAATAAAATTAACGTCATTTCTTTATTTTTTTATTTACAAAAAGAAACAAACGCCAGTAGATTTTTGCGATTAATTCTTCAACCATTTTAACAAGCAATTATATTGTCTAGGGTTCTTATTACACGTACTTAATTATATTAAAAGTCTTTTTTTTTTATTAAATTTCAAGTAATTTTCTTGAAATAAACTCATTAGAAAAAACAAAATAAAGCTTGACAAAAGTGGATATGACGTATTACAACAACAATCGATATGACTTATTATGATCAGAGACTTTGCTTTTTGCACATTCGTATCGAAAGGTTAGTTTTTGATTTTTTCGCATTAGTGAAAATTTTGAATTTTTTTAATAAAATAAAATCGTAATCTACAAATAGGCTAAACTGTTATAACTATAATATACCGCTATAACTAACGGTAAATATTAGGTACACGAAAACATTTAAAATAGAGAATTTATTTTAGGAAAGTTCAAAACAAATTATGTCCTGCTCGGGTTAAAACCCGGCTCATCTTACACCCGTGCAGCACAAATAACTATTATAGTCTCTTGATATTGCTTTTTCAAGTAAATCACAAGATATTTTTGAATAAGTAAATATTAAATATCAAGATGGCTCTTTTATGTTCAATACAAAACTTTTGTTAATTTTGAGTTACCTTATATTAAGAAATAAGCAAATTANATGTTCAATACAAAACTTTTGTTAATTTTGAGGCACCTTATATTAAGAAATAAGCAAATTAAAAAAAAACTATTTTTAAATAATTTATTAATTTATTCAACTCTAATCTACATTCTCGTTTTGCTTTTCTTCGAAGTCTCCAATTTGTTTCAGGATAAATGTGGTCATTTTATCTACTTTTCTAACTGTCTCTGCATGTGGCTCCTCAATGATGGCTCTCCGCCTTCTGGTTTGCCAGTGATTTGGGGCCTGAATTTTATGTCTGGCAATAGATTTAAGAATTAACACAGTAATGTAGAATGTGAACCATACGGTGAAATAGAGTGGAATGTACCACAGCTTCCTGCCCAGATAATAATAACTGTACTTTTTAACTCTTGGTTCTGGCTCATCTGGTTCCTCTGGCTCAGGGGTTGTTGTCGGCGGTGGTGGANTGAATTTTATGTCTGGCAATAGATTTAAGAATTAACACAGTAATGTAGAATGTGAACCATACGGTGAAATAGAGTGGAATGTACCACAGCTTCCTGCCCAGATAATAATAACTGTACTTTTTAACTCTTGGTTCTGGCTCATCTGGTTCCTCTGGCTCAGGAGTTGTTGTCGGCGGTGGTGGAGGAGGCGGAGGTTCAAAGTGATGATGATCAAAGTGGTGATGATCAAAGTCGNAGGCGGAGGTTCAAAGTGATGATGATCAAAGTCGTGATGATCAAAANGAGTGGAATGTACCACAGCTTCCTGCCCAGATAATAATAACTGTACTTTTTAACTCTTGGTTCTGGCTCATCTGGTTCCTCTGGCTCAGGAGTTGTTGTCGGCGGTGGTGGAGGAGGCGGAGGTTCAAAGTGATGATGATCAAAGTGGTGATGATCAAAGTCGTGATGATCGTGATCATGGGGATCAAAATCGTAGATAAATTCTGGAGAAGCATCAATTCCATAAAGTCCATTGAATTTGTGTCCTTCTGGAGGTCCTACAGGAGGTTCTTCTGGCTGAGGTGGCGAAGGAGATGGATCTTCTGGTGCTGGAGGAGAAGGCGGTGGTGCTGGTGGTCCTGCAGTTGGAGACTCTTCTGAATATCCAGGAGGTGGAGAGTGATAGTGTTCGTAATGGTGGTGATCGAAATAATGATCATGACTTGGGTCGTGATGATGATCATGGTCATGATTATGATCATTTGGATCGAAATCTAAAATATGATCGTGATTGTGATCATGATCGTGACTGTGATCATGAGGATCATGATTGTGATCTTGATTAGGAGGAGGTTGTTCTTCTGATTGATCATTCATTGCCATAGCTTCTTTTATAGAATCCAATGAGTCTGTTTCTTTAGCAGGAGTTGGGGGCAAATAATCAGGATTCACTGGACCCACAAACTCACTGCCATCAGCTGGACCAGCTGCTGGAGGTAAGTAACTGGTTATCGGCTGAGTGTCTTTTGTAGGTTTAACTGAAGCTACATAATTGTTGTTTGGAGGAAATTTGTACAATTCTGAGAGTGGGGGAGGAATATAACCTTTCGTAGGATCGATATTGTCATTGTCGTCTGAAGCAGGAGGAGGTGGTGGAGGTCTTGCTGGTGGGGGAGGTGGAGGCTGTGGTGGGGATGAACTATCAGGAGGAGAAGCAACAGCAGGATCAACATTTGAAGATGCAGGAACACGATTTCCCGTATAAACTGGAGAAGGTCGAGATGCTTGGGCAGTTGGTACTGGTTGATTTTTCTTCAATTTTTCTTGTTTAACCTTATAAACAGTCCCACCATACGCCTCTGCTGGAGAAAACCTTTTCATGGCCACTGCGAATTAACGAAATTGTTTGAATGATCTAATTAATTAACTAGGCGAATAAATTAAAAAAATTAAAATAATATAATAACTCGATCTTATTATTAATTATTAATATACGAAGATAAGCACATAGAGTGTATGTCCATTAATGATGCAAAAACCGTTACCTAGGTCTAACCAAATGGTTTATCGTAATTAAAGATATAGATGCCCCATGTATTGGTTAACCAATTTTCAGAATTGGCAATTGAATAGTAAGTTTACAAATGATTATTTCGATTACCACCAGAAGTGATTCTGTATTGATTGGGTTTTTTCAGAAAACAGATCACATATTCTATGAATACCGCCTCTTTATACACTCTTTTCAGTATCTATTTTTCATTAGCAGCCAAAACTAGAAAGGTCCGGTTTTTTCTATGCATGGGATCCCATCCACATATGATTTGATAAATGATTAAAATTGACGATAATTTTGGTATGATAGTTGTACACAAAATGAATATCAATTTGAAAAACTGTAAATTATGGTCCAAATGTAACTTTGTGCCGGGACTATATAGTATACCACTCTCCATGTAACGCTACACAAGACAAAATGTTCAATTCAAATGTAATACACTGTTCATTGATAATTGGTCAAAAGAAATGCTTATAATTGAAATTAAATGATTTAGATAATTTAACTGTTTTTTGCCTGAAAACAATTTATTTATAATAAATTAAATTAAAAAATCGACTGAGTTGGGTGTCCATAGTTGGAGCGCCGCAACTGTAAACCTATTGGAGGCAAACTGTGAAGGAGGTTAGGACCCGATCTGGGTGCCAATATGATGGTGATCATATATTTTGTTATGTAATATTCGTTTTTCATAATATTATTCTAATGGGTTGTATTTTTGTGACATGCAGTTATTTGTGCTGCAAGGGAGGAAATATTCTTTTGAGAAGCTGTGAGGTCCGTTTGAATCCTGATTCAAAATGATCACATTACATATTTATTCTGTTGGCTCTTAACTTTAAGAAATCTACACCATTTCTTGAACCACACAATAATATTATTAAAGATACTTATTACACGTGCTTAATTAGTACTTTAAAAGACTTTTTCACTCAATTTACAGTAATTTTCTCCAATCACACAAATTTAAACAGTTTGTTATTATATTTCGCAGATGACGTCATCAACGAAAGTTCAAGCCACAGTCGCTTAGTCATTGTTGTTGTAAACCAAAAATCGATATGCCTTCTTCTGTGTTGAGTGACTTTGGTTATAACAAGGAATTAAGCTTTTACACCCGAGAAGAACATACGTTTTTTGCAATCTTCTTCAAAATACACAAAAAATGATTTCAAAAATGTTTGACTTAAATTCGGCCGCATGACTTGTATCACAAAAAATGTACATTTATGACAAGGCTTAGGAAATAAAAAAATACTCTTTAAAAAAATTCGACCAAAATTTTAACTTAAACTCAATTTAAGTTAGTACCAATGTAAATATCACCAGTTTTCATAAACATCCATTGTTTATGTTTAAAACAGACAATTTTTTGCTAATAAAATATGTTTTGTATAAAATTTAAATATCAAATCTTATCAATCATAGACTTAATAAAAATGGCAATACTTACAAAAATGAAATAATGGAAAACACACATAACTTTCATAGTTTAATAATTTATTAAATACTAAAGTCTACCATCGTTTTGCTTTTCTTCAAAGTCTCCAATTTGTTTCATGATAAACGTGGTCAGTCTGTCTACTTTTCTAACTGTCTCTGCGTGGGGCTCCTCAATGATGGCTCTCCGTCTTCTGGTTTGCCAGTGATTGGGAGCTGCAATCTTATGTCGGGCAATGGATCTGATGATCAAAACAGCAATATAGCAAACGAACCACACGGTGAAATAGAGTGGAATGTACCACAGCTTCCGGCCCAGATAATAATAACTGTACTTTTTAACTCTTGGTTCTGGTTCCTCTTCTTCCTCTGGTTCTGGCGTTGTTGTTGTTGGCGGTGGTGGTGGTGGAGGAGGCTCATAATGGTGGTGATGTTCAAAGTCGTGATAGTCGAAATGAGGATGATGGTGATGATAATGATCATGAGGATCAAAATCGTAGACCAATTCTGGTGAAGCATCAAATCCATAAAGACCACTATATTTATTGTCTTCCGGAGGTCCTGCTGGAGGATCTTCTGGTAGTGGAGGAGGTGGTGGAGGAGGGGTTGGTGATGGAGGTGCTGATTCTGGAGGAGAAGGTGGGCCAGGATGATAATGAACGTGGCTGGGATCGTAATAATGATAATGATCGTGGTCATGTTCGGGAGGATGATCATGAATATGATCATCATTTGGATCGTAATCTAAAATTTGATCGTGATTGTGATCATGTTCATGACTGTGATCATGATTATGATTGTGGTCATGTTCAGGATCATGCTCATGATTATGATCGTGATCATGGTTGTGGTCGTGGCTATGATCGTGGGGATCACTTGGAGGAGGTTCGTCTTCAGATTGATCATTAGCTGCAATAGCTTGGTTTACAGAATCCAAAGGGTCTGTTTCTTTCACTGCTTTTGGAGGTAAATAATCGGGATTTACTGGACCCACAAACTCACTGCTATCAGCTGGACCAGCTGCAGGAGGTAAGTAACTAGTTATTGGCTGAGTGTCTTTTGTTGGCTTATCTGGTGAAGCAGCATAATTATTGTTTGGGGGAAATTTGTACAATTCCGACGGAGGAGGAGGAATATAACCGTTCGACGGACCACTATCGTCATTATCACTTGAAGGAGAATCATCTTGAGCTGGTCCTGCTGGTGGTGGTAGATAGCTGGTTATTGATTGGGTACCTTTTGAGGGCTTAGCTGCTGGTGAAGCAACATAGTTATTATTTGGAGGGAATTTGTATAGTTCCGAAGGTGGAGGAGGAATATAACCGTTTGAAGAATTACTATCGCCATCGTTGTCTGAAGGGGGTGCTGTTTGGGGAGGTAGTGGCCTATCTGGCATAGGAGGAGGTGGACGCCTTACTGGTGGAGGAGGAACTGTTGGCCTTGCTGGCGGAGGAGGTGGTGTATATTGATAAGAATTATCAGGAGGAGCAGCTACAGCAGTATCAACGTTTGAAGAAGCAGGAACACGATTTCCCGTTTTAACTGGATCAGGTCGAGCAGCTTGGGTATTGCCTGTTTGTTGTTTTTGTTTCAATTTTTCTTGTCTAACCTTGTAAACTGTTCCACCGTATGCCTCTCCTGGAGAGAATCTGTCCGAAGCCACTGTAATTTTTATGAATTCAATTTTAATAGCTGTATCCCTTTCAAGATCACAGAATCCACCATATTCACCAATTCACTGTGCTTTTTTGTTGAAAAATGTGTGCTTTTGGACATATAAAACCTTCAGGCGCCATAAATATATTACGTGATATTTGATAAATAATATAAAACACATATAAAGCATAAAGATATAAGATACTGTGCATTCAGTAAGGTTTTTTAGAAGGCAATAATTGAAGAAGTGAGTCCATCCACCATTAATTTCAGCACTTGGCAATTGTTACAAAGAAAATTCACATTTATTCCAATTTAAACCATTCTTTTAATTGTTCTCTAAATAATAGTCTGTTATGCAAATATATATATAAAACATGCCTTTTAAGATTCAAAAATAATCTTCCAATCTTTAAAAAAACTCATTTCTAAGAAAAATTCATTGAAAATTTAACCAATAGTTATATGGATGGGTTATAGACTAGACTAGACATTCTTTGTTAACAATAGTTTGACACCCATTAGTGAAGAGTATTCACTGACGACATTTAATACTAATTTAACTACAAGGAAAGTAAATAACCAAACTAATTAAAATTTTAGGAAATAAATTATATTTTTGTCAAAGTAATAAAATTCAAAACAAAATTGTAAATGATCTCTCTGATCTCAATAAATAGTCTTTTATCAAATAAAGGAAATTAACTAATTCATTTGCAGCACCTATTTTGGAAACAAACAACTTAATCTACAATAGTGACATTGATGACCTTTCTGAAGAACATTTTCGAAAACTGGACAAATCTCTGGATTCCTGCCATCCTGAGCGTCCAGAGTAACCAGGTATAAGTTCTCCTTTAGACAACACATATTTGCTCTTCTAGATTCAAAAATTATTAAAGATTTAATGTAATAGTAATAATATAATTGTAATATAGAACGAAGAAATTTATTAGAAGAATAATTTTTAAAACATATTATTAAACAGTTTTAAAACCAGTTTAAAAAATCTTTAAAAACATAACTGTATGAGTGAGGGCTATAACTCATTCATGAGTTGTTTGGTTCTATTTTACATTACATGTTTTAAGTCCAGGTCGGAATATATTTAAGGAGCCTTATATTTAATATTTATATTCGTCTGTATAAGTGGTCTAGTGGTTAACACCCTTGACTGCCTCCCCGGAGGTCGTGGGATCAAATCCCGGTCGTACAATTTTCAGCGCGAAAATAGTTTTTCCATTTGTGCATATCAATTACATTACGATAATATTACGAATAATATTCATAGCGAATTATAAATAAGTTNTATTCGTCTGTATAAGTGGTCTAGTGGTTAACACCCTTGACTGCCTCCGTGGAGGTCGTGGGATCAAATCCCGGTCGTACAATTTTCATCGCTAAAATAGTTTTTCCATTTGTGCATATCAATTACATTACGATAATATTACGAATAATATTCATAGCGAATTATAAATAAGTTATGACGCAAAAATATAAATAAAATGGAAGGATTGGCTGGATCCGTTTACAACTGGTCTAGGTGCTATTAATTGACTACTAATACACTGAAAACAAATAGTCATGGAAAGTTGAACAACCGTTGATTGTGGGAAATATTATTATATTTTACATAATAATAAATTACTACAACGAAAGTTACAAATGTAATGTGTGCTGTTGTGATAATTTGCTTATAACTTTTTTTTTATTCACTAAGAGACTAAATCCTATTTGAATATTTTATCCAATAAATAAAATACATAAAAAAATAATTATTCTCTAAATAATTAGTTTTGTTTCTTTATAACAATCAGAATATAAAATATTTAGTTGGAATGAAAATTATAATTGAAAACCCGATTTAATTAATTTCCTTGACATTCAATGACCATAAAATTTTTTAAATAAATGTATGTGTACAGACGATAAACTAATACAGTTATAACTAATGGTTTTATTCGTTAAAAATTATTAATAAATAAAAATCAAAATATATATCCCACAAATACTACAATATCGTAGAAGCAGAAAAGAATTTTACGCATGTTTCTTGAAGCTTGACCCAGATACGATTGTTCTAACAAATCGTAAATTGTTAGTTAATTAGCAACTTAAGTAATTTAGCGTCACTTATTTGTATAACGATAACTGAAGCAATAGCTATAACAGTGATTTTTGTGTTTGATTTTTTTTTTAATAAAAAAAACCATTAGACTTATTTTCCTTACAAAAATGCAAATTTATTATTTTTAAATAATTTATATATTATATGTTTATTTGCACAGCATAGGAAGGCATAACTTATACGAATAATAAAAAAACATTTTTATAATTCACTAATTAATTATTTTGATAATTACAATTAAAAAATTGACGCGACACATCAATAGAGCTAAACCGCGACGAAAGACAACGTAAAAAAATAATAATATTAAAATTATATTTGTACACGACACATAAGTATTGGTGTCG
>JXOV01019927.1:3687-34220 GCA_001014945.1 Clogmia albipunctata | reverse complement strand
ATTTCTCATACGATAATAATAATAATAATACTGTAATATTAAGGTTATTTCATGATCTTGAACAATTTTTAGTGTAAAAATCACAATTTACCACTATGTTTACCATCACGTGTTAGTTGTTCGGCTAATTTTAAACACATCTTGTACTGCAAGATCAAAGATCATTTTCGGTAGCTTATTGTTAACACTTAACTGTATTTTGTTTTGGAACAACTACCCGTAAAAGTACTACAAGATTGGTTTCTGTTTTATTAAAGGTTCTTCATCATTTATTTCAAATTTATTTGTAACTGTGTTTAATTCCGTTTATAGTTGACGTCATAAGCACGTGTTTTCGATATGGAGTTAGAATTTTATAAGATTATTAATCCTATCGATTCTTTTAAAATATATTCCAATACGTAGTATTTGTTCTGAATTTATATTCTAATTCCCAAAAATATTTACCCTGTCCAATAATCATAAAACAGATATTTTGAGAATTTTATAGATTCTGGATTTTATTTGTTTTTGGGATGTTTTATTGGTACGAAATAAAAAGTATTTCCGAACCTTGGTATTTTGGAAGTTTAAATGAAATCTTATTCAAATTCTAGATTTTATTCGGTTTTTATTGGACTGATGTGGATTTTTGTAATGCTTTTTGATTGCTTTGGAATATTCACAAAATGTGGAGTTTGTAGAAGAATCATTTCCAAAACTATTTTTAAATATAAGATCTGTATTTAAATTTATATGGAATAATAATTTAAACAAGGAATAAATATAATTTTTGCACTTTCGTTTAGATATCGATTTTAGTTTTATAATGCATTTTTGCCGCAAAAAATTGATTTTATGATACTAAAATTTGTTCTGTCAAAGTCGTTTTTATAGCAAGAGTGCCATTATGAATTCTTTAAAACACTAGTGCTTTTTCTTTATTATTAAAGTGTGACCTCCGTGAAAGAAATCGATCAAATTCATATGTATGTCAGTTTTCTTGTGTATAGTTTAACTGAATTTGTGAATGATTTTACAACAAAACGGTTTATTTAAATCTAAATAAAACGTTTTAAAAGAGATGCACATATCGGACTTCTCTTTTAAACAGAACATCACAGATTGTTTCATTTAAAATTTAACGTATTATATTAATTGAAAGATTAATGTGATATTTCCTATGTGTGTGTAAATTTGAAGTTCCTGTGACATCTGGTTCCAAAGATATAAAAGATTCGTGGGTGCGATTATAACCTTAACTCACCTGAAACATTAAAACTGGAGGAGCCTAAATTTTCAAACACTATAACTTTTTTGATTATCAATATCTTAAATTGAAACATATTGCATTTTAAACTATATATTTCTGTTTATAAGCAGTAAGTTGTATGATAGAATATCTATCCTCCAAAAGCTTAAGAACTCTAAAAGGGATAAAATCAAACCCACTTAAGGGGCAACCATTTTGGAATTTACCTAAAATTATCACAATAGACCTTCTAATGATAAAAATGAAATAATGCGGTATAAAATTACTTATTTTATAAAAAAAAATTGGTTATATCCTTATTTAAAATTTTAATCACTGTTTTTGACATATTTTTAGCTTAATATACTCTTTTACTATAAATCCACAAATTTTCATAATCCTGACTGTATCTAATCGGGATTTATAAATAAAACAAACTGTAAACCTCGAAAATCTTGGTTTTACATGTACTCTCTAATTATCGTTCAAAAATACTATTAAAGTAGATAAACCTTATAACTTTATTTATATTAATAGGCAACATATATAACTATTGAAATTATTAATGAAAACTACATTACAATGAATGATATTATTCATATGATATTGATATTGAGGCCGACTCAAGGTGTGAAGCTTCATATGGGGCAATCTAATATAGAAATTTATTTATCATTCATTTAAAAAGTTGTTTTTGAAAAATAACCAAATAGTTATAAATAGAAGACTACATAAAGTATCAAATATATTTTTGTAAATATGTTTCGAAAAATTAGTCTTTTAAATTCCATATTAATTTGTATAAATATGCTAAAAATACTTGTATTGTTAAAATGATCTATAATAATACCTAATGGAAGATTTTATTTGAGATTAAGAATTGTTTTAAATAACTGAACATTATTATGTGATCTTAAAACAAAAACACAATAAAACAGTATATAAACTTTTAATTTAATATGCGTCGTCGCCTGTGCCTCCCATTAAAACAGCCTAATCTCCATAATTCAATGTTTTAGTAACGTGAATCGAAAATAGCAATTAGTTTGTGAGAAAAATCCGGTCTAAATCAAAGATATTTGGGAGTTGATTATTCGTGTCGCCTTTGGTGTTATCTTTATGGCCCTATTGTCTCTCTCTCGGTTCCTCTGAATTCATCCCTTCAACAGGTTTTTGATTGTGAGTCAGCAGGGATGAAGGCGGGCTCTTATCTAAATGGATTCTTGAAGATCGAATTCCCATAAAACTGTGCTCTAATAAAGTCGTCTAATAAAATGGATTCGAATTTGAATTTAAAATTGAGATATCATTTTAATTATCGATCGATCTTACATAACCAGAACTGGGATTTGAGAAGGTCTTTAAAGGTCTCTCCAGTCCCCTCCACCAAAGACCAGCACTAATGGACGAAAAATCAAAGTTTTAACACCACATAATGTGGCATGGAAATTCTGGACAAAGGCCTTTGTCTGGAATGGTGACAGGACGAAAGAATGTATAATGAATTGAAAGAGAGAGAGATCTTTTTCTGCCTAGTTAAAGGGAACTCTGTCACAGTGCACAGTGTTCAGTTAAGATCAGAGTCTCAATTAGGACCATAAAACATGTCTATTCACCGAGAGATTTGCACAGTGATCGTCTGTTTGAAAGTCACCGAAGCCAATTGATCAATGTGCCGGAAAACACAATAATGTATAATGTCTCAGTTTGAGGATCGCTGTGTTTTGTTGTCTCGTCGTGTTTGTCAAAGAGGCGATCGATGGAACGGGTCTCCTCCTGTTGGGTTCGCTGAAGGAACGAGGCACACACAGAGAGATCTACAGATAAAAGTCAACAAGGAGTCAACGATGAGATGATTGGAATTGAAAACAAGTTCGTTTTGTAATAAATTTCGGGATAAAAACGCCTTTTAAAAAGAGAACCGACCGAGGATCGGTGAAAAGATGAGAAATTTAGGGATACGTTTCATGGAAATTGGCTCTAAATGATGCAATCTACAGTTTCCCAACAACTATTTAGTGATCTTAAGCGATGATCATCAGATCTTCACCGTTTTTTTTTGTTTTTTTACGAAGGAGTGACTTTCACACTTTCTGAAAAAGTCACTGAACCAGATTATTGGAAATCAAGCCCGGAAACCGTGTCTAAATTGTGTGTAATTAGAAGTTAATTGTGGCAGAGAACAAAAGAGACTCCATTATTTGTTGAAAGATCGACGATTGTTGAGACTTTTATATATATTGAAACAAGGCGATAAATAAATAAACAATCTTTGCAAATAAACCAAAACTAACCATTCATGATCGCGATCGTATTTATTTAGTTAGTCAAACGTGAAAAAAGTAATCCACAAGAAGCACAAGTGACACGCGAGTCTAAAATGTGATCTTTTTTTCAACGTTATTGACATCTATTCCAGACGCTAACTAAAAGGTGCTGCGATCACCTTACACTATTTCCAAACATCATAATTAGTGTCTCTCTAAACAAATCACCAAAAGCAGTGGATCATTTATTGAAAGAGGATATATTTGTAATAAATGATCGCGGCTAATTTATTCGATTTTTTCCCTCCGGTAAACATTTTAACCGCAAAATTAAGCCATAAAACCATGTTCAATTATGAGAAAAATTCTTGGAAATAAATGGAGATGATGATTCAATTATACAACGTACGATTTACGAATGTGAATAAGAATAGGCTAGGAAAGAGAAGGAGGAGGAATGTTTAAGGCCAAAGAGATCCGATTCCAAGAACAGCGAAACAATCTCCCTTTTCACAGGATGTCTGGATTGTAATAAAATTTTATTGAAGATCCGTTTCTTAAATCATAATTCACGTATTAATTTCATTAATTAATTCATTATTTTAATTTTACATTTTTCAATTTTTCTTCTTTGCACAAACAAAAGAGAGCAGAGAACTTTTTTACTCTCCTCCTCCTCCTCATGTTAACACTCACACATTGACACGCTTCTGATCTCTCATTTAAGAAGAACATTTTTGTTTGTTTTACACTACAGAATAATTGTTAGGAACGGACATAGTTTTCAAAATTTTAAATAAAATAAATCAATATAGGCAATCTTAAATAATTCATTGCTTTTTTAAGATTATTCTTAAAATATTCATAAAATAAGTATTACTTATGTATAAATTTCATAAGGTTATGTTTTTTAGTTACTTGCTTAAAATTTCCAATTGGTCATACATTGGTTTTTATATGCGACAAATTGGTTTCGCTATAAAATCTTCTAAAACTCGATTATTAACATAACATAATATCTATTGTGCATTTGTCTAAATATTAGTTTTAGGTCAGGAGATGAGCGATTTTCCTAATGAAAGTCACAATCTTCCGGACCGGAATGTTTCTAATCTCACTTGATTCCAACGCCTCACGAAATCTCCCTTCTAATTCCATACATAATGTCTCGTCCTCTTCCAGGCATAGCCTCCAAATCAAATGGTCTCATCTGAAAGAGTTATTTTATTCAAAAGATATCTGACAGGATAGTGTCCTGTTAAGAAACCAACTAGTCCTCTAAAAACTATCCAGCTTAGCTTGCAGGTGTCTCCTAGCAGATAGGGATTTATGAGGTTTTTAGATTGTCGGAGGCCCACATGGTTATCCAGTTCTGTTTCCGTAGTACAATATACGATTATTAACTATAAGCAGTTTTTTTAAAATCAGTTTCGTTAAAAAAAACTTAAAATAAATAAGGCTGATTCTATGCTAAACTTATTGCCTTGCAAGTAGTAAGTAAAATGCAAAACATTTCCTAACGTAATAATGCCATTTTAATGACAACTATTAAAAAAGTAATGCTTTATTTCAGATTAATTTGTAATTTATGTATTTTATTAACTATTTTCATGGACTTGAATATTGGCTGTAATATATCTTATTTTAAAAGCATCAACACCAAGCGGACTTAAAATGAGAACAAATGCACATGTATAGTGTACCATAATATAGAATTTATATTAAAAATTGAATTTAACACTATTTCTAAACAAAATTTAAAAATGTTAAGTCTAATTTGGTCCTGGGAAACATTACGATTATTTTCGTAGTTAATCTTAAAATACTGAGTATTTCTTTGATACACACTAATATCGTATACTTATTTTAAGTAATTATTTTCTTTAAAAGTCTTTTTTACTCAATTAAAAATGATTTTCTTGAATCAAACTCAAACAAAAAACAATTCAAAGCTTAGCATTCCGGTAATGACGTATTACAAGAAATTATTATTATCACCACATAACTTATTATGTTTAGCGACATTGATTCTACCCTAAACATTTTACGTCATAAAATATTGAAAAAGCTTTAAACCAATGACACGGACTGTAATTATGGTAGATGATTTTGTTAGAAGAGAGGGAAAGAGGAAAAGAGCGAAATAACTCAATCTTGTTCGGGAGAGAAAAGATTGAAATGATTCGCCTCTCTTCAACTAAACAAAAAAGAGAACTGACTCGAAGAGGTTGGACGTGTTCGTATAGATCGCCGTGATTTTTTTTTTTAAAATAAAAAATAAGTAGTGATCTTTTAGGATAATTAAAATATATTTTAAAATACTGGTGAATAGGATAAGTGATTAAATGCTTGAAATCGGGTTTTAGTGGAATTTTGAAAAAAAAATAAATAAAAAAAGATCAACGATCGTGCAATTTTAAAGTGTGGGTGATCGAGTGAAGAAAGAAAGAAAAATATTAGTGATCATGAATTGGTGAATTTAGAAATTAATAAAAGAAAGATCAGTTGTAAAAATGCCAGATAAAGAGAATTATCACCAGTACGGATACCCGCCGAGTCAGCACAACTTCTGGCCCCATCCAACGGCTTTCCACCCTCACGCCGCCGTGCCTCCAGCTAGCCACCATCACCACCACAACCCCTTCTCGCAGTGGCCTCCTCACCCCCACTTTGGGCCCGCTCCAGCCTCCGCCAGCACCCTTCAGTCCCACTCAAACTCAGCCATTGGGCACAAGTTCCCATCGTCGCCATTTTTCCCGTCGCTAAGCGCGTCTCAATCGGCAAACAACCACCAGCCTTCGCACTTGAACCACAGTTTGGGCTCGTTGGCAGTAGGGTCTTCGGCTTCGTCCATCAAATGGGGAGCCTCTCCTTATTCCTCAACGAATATTGCACCCCCTTCAGCCTTTGTAGCCTTCCAATCGACGGCAAACCCAAGTGCTTCGAGTGCCAGTCTGTTTTCCAGTGACAAGTCCAAGTTGAACGGATTCAGGCCGTCTTTAGAGTGTCATAATGGGGACATGGGCAAGAATAGGTCAAGGAAGAGTGCTTCTGAAACGGAGGAGATGGACGTGGAGGTGATCAATGGCGATAAAACGGATAAAAAGAAGGACAAAATTCAGAAAAGGTAGGTTTCGTTTAATTTTTTGTTTTTGTTTTTTTTTTTTATAAAGAAGCAAATTTAGAGATTTCTCTCAAAAGATTAGACAGTTTTTGTGACTCCTTCAGTCTGCAGACTGTATAGCCTGTCTGTGACTGTGATTTCAGGTAACTTTACCCAAGAGTCCAAGAGCGAAGAGGGTCGACATTTGTTCGACACTCTGGTAATCGTGTTTTGAATAATGCGGCCATAAAGATGAAATATCACGTTTTAGCACTTTAACAAACCTGGACTGTGGTGGACAGACGTCGACGAAGAGTCTTTTTCAGTTTGAGGCTCTGTATTTAAAATGAAAAAATAAAATTATGACCCCCTGGATGACGATAATTCCACGAAAATTCACACATCCAAATAATAGTGGCGCGGATCTCTAATTATTTATACAAACATGTGTGATCGATCGTAGTTGGCCGCAATTGTCCCTCCTTCTCGTTCTTTCCTCGTTTAGTTAGGTGATCATTTCCGATCGTCAATTACTGTTGATCACTATCAATATATAGAGACGCACTTACAATTTATGGCCAGCCAGTGTAATTGATTGATCATTGTCTTTCCGATAATTAGCATAATTGATCCACTTCGATTACGTAATTGTCCTCGATTCGATTTTGGGCGGTCCACCGCAGACCACTCGATAAGCCGCATTGTGCAGTAGTAGCCTCAAATATTTAGGCGCTGCACTTGTAAGTTGTTCGCGATTGATAATTATGGACTTGGTTAATGTGTAATGATCGTTTTGAATAATTTGACTTTTAACGACCATTTTAATCGATATTCAGCTTATTTAGGATTTGGTCACGATCGCATAGTTTGTTGCAGAATATTTTAAGTTTTGTTTTTTCCAATCTGACCTGGAATGCTTGGATTTTAGTATTATTTTGTTTTTATGAAAATGGAAGGATTTCTATTCTGGTAATTGCAATTAATTTTACAATCTCTCAAAATTTGGCAGAATAAAATTAATTGGCATGTCCAAGTGATGTATTACAGACGTTTTAATTCTCATTTTTTACGACTCCCGTGTTCTATGAGAAGAATATAAATTTATGGTTGCCAAATTAAGCATTTTATTGCCAAAAAATAGACGCAAAAACAATTGCGAGTTATTGTATTAATCTTTATAAAAATTACTTAATTTACGATTCAATACAAGTTATTAATGTTCCACTTATTTATTTAAAATAAAAAATTGATCATAAATTATGTCAACTGAGGAGATCTTTAGGTCAAAGTGCGGGATCACTTACCTCATTAGAGATATGTCAACTGAAGAAATGGCATTTAATTTGAAAATGTTTGCAAAATTGTGTTAGTTCCGGCCTAGATTGTTATTATCCATAAAGTATTTCAAGTATAAAGTTAAAAATATAATTTTATAATTAAAACGTGATTATAAGAATAGTAGACAATATGTATAAAATCTAGATATAATAAGAAAAAGTAAAAACGTTCCCCAAGCAAGGTCAGATGGAAGGCCTAAATTCAAAATTTTGAAATAATTATTTTACACATTTTTAGTTTTTAATTTTTTTATTTTTCTTCGGTATGACTAGAAAATTATCAGTCACATCTTCGCCCTTTTCTACAAAATAAGTTGTCACTTCATTAAAGCATTCATCTGACCGAAAACGTTGGAAATATTCTACCAGTAAAGGGTCGATTTACCATGGTATAAAATTATAATTTATAAAAAATAGGTTTATATTCAACTTTTAGATATATAAATCGGAACATTCTTTGACAAATCTCTTCATGATTTCTTTAAAAATATTAAATTAAAATAGTACATTTCGATACAAGTGCTGTAATAACAAATTTCACATGTGTATCAAACGCTATTTTGTGTTATTTTGAAGAAAATATCAGTTAATCGATAATTACTAATAAAAACGTTCACAACGGTTTTTTTTTTCAAATTGTGGAGCAATAACTAAAAACGAATTTTTCATATTTAAATAATAAATTTGGTTATGACAACAATATGTAATTTCATTAAATTGGTGACATTTGCGTGCAAATTTTGAATTACTTCAGCACTCCGTGCAGAAAAGTTAACCGTTATAGAACCAATTTGCATGAAGAAAAGTCTACTTTTCGATACGGAATTGCACAAATTATAATAGTAAACCGTGAAAAAGGAAAGGCAAATATTTAGCTGAAAGTAATGGAGATATACTGGAATTCTAATATATTTTATTTGAAACCAATACCAATACCCAAATCATGAATTTTAAATTAAAATTTTGTTAAAACTCAAATTTAAAGAAGGTTCATTAGAAAATCCGATACCTGCTATTATTTTATTGAGGATTTATCTTCAGCACCCTCCTTCAATCGTATTTTAAGAACAAAATTTCAATTTGAAAATCAAATGCCCTTTTAAGACGACATTTTGTTGTAAACAAATGTTTACAAATCACCAACTTTGTGAATGAAAAACGTTGGTTACTTTGATTGATTGATATGAAAATTGTATGAAATTTCCAGTCACAATAAAATTTAAAACGAGGACGGTTTGGAACAAATTCCAAGCCATTCTTTTTTTTATATGGAGCCCGGGCAAGTTGTATGATACAGACAGTAACGGGCGTCCTGCGAGGTGGGGCCGGACTAATATCTTTAGAATAAATATGTATATATTAATTTATAGAACATGGTAAAAAAATAAGAATTAAATACTAATTTTTAAAAAATTATCAGCATATTGAACTTCTTCATGTAATAAAGGTCCATGCCCTAATTAGGGACTTGTCATCCGTATTTCATACATGACTTTATGCAGTTTTTTAAAAAAAAATAACAACAAATTCGTAAACATTCTTTGATTTTTTAAGCAATAATTCATTCAACCTTTCTTTCCAAGACAAATATTAATTATTTTATCAATCAAAAAGCCATGTTTATTATTTCAAAACCATTCAAATATCAATTTGCACATTTATAACGAAATTAAAACGTTTATAATAATTAATATTGGAAAAAGAAATCTGATGACGTTAATAATTAACATTTTTACATATCAAAATACAATAAATTCAATCAAATTCCTTTGATCGTGCGTAGGTTTATGGCTTTAATTTATGATTTATTATAGGTTTTTGTTATGAATAATATTTTCGGAGGATGACAATAAGTTTTGTAAAACGTGCTGCTTTGTAATACAATTATTATGGCATAAATATTCTCATTAGCATGTGTTTATTAATTTCTTTCGGTTATATCATACAAATGGTGGCTATTTTGGTGATATTTTGATCAAAAGAAGTGCTATTAACACTGTTTTGCTAGAAACATTTAATAGAAGTAGGTTATTGGGGAAACTTTTCAATTATATATCCATAAAATAACGAAGTTTCATCATGAGTCATAGAGTTTTTGTTTTTATGTGTTTTTTTCTTATTTTTTATGAAATCTTTATGCAAAAGAGTTTACAATTATATTTTTTATTCCTTGTATTTTTTAAAATAAATGTCTCTAAATTGCAAATAAGCTTTGAATTAAAAAAAAACCCAAGATTTTTTTGATAAGAATATTCTAAATTTCTTAATTTTTAATTCACTAGTACTTTAATAAATCTTATACAATCAACGATCATAATAGTTTATTAATCAAAATTATTTGAAGGAGCTCTAATTATTTAAAAATACCATTAAACTTGTTGTATTTAAGAATATGTTTTGCAATTAAAATTTATTAATTTTATAAATTGGAGCTTCACGTTTCACTTTTTCTCACTAGTATTACAAAAGTGTTACTTTTTAAATTGTTATTGAATTAGCGTGGCCTCAATTGTAAAAATAGAGGTCAAGTTTTAGTGAGATTTTCATTAAAAAATTATGATCTGTAAGTGCGTAGATCTTATTTTACATCCTTGTTGCACAAAATCTATTATTCTTTAAATTTTGCGAATAAAAAAATATTAATTTAATTCTAATAAGGTGATCCTGCCCTTTGACTCTACAGCGTGCCAATAAGCTTTAGTCCTTGTAGGGAATCCGAAACATTTCTAACATCAGGTTTTGGAGTTGCGCCACTGTTTGGAGTATTGTCCTTAGATGTTCCATCTCTACGGATTTATTGCAACGCAATCTTGTAGAAAGTAAAGAGAAGTTTCCGTTCAATATCCTCAAAACCTGCATTCTCCTTCTTCGGTGATTCCTAGATGTCGCAGGTGCTTGCCAAGATTGCAATACTCTGTCAAGAACCCTATGATAATTCTGAGTTTGACTCTATTAAGAAGAATAAGCTCCGAAAATTTTTTGGGGTTGTAATCTCTCATTGTCGCTTTCAAGAGCACTAATCCTGGTAATTTTGCCCATTTTCTGTACATTTCAACTATGTCCCTTCGACCACGTTCTCATTTGAGGTCGTTTAGGCTGATACCGCAGAAGCGATTAAACACAATTTTTCCCTTTCTGGAGGTCGTTTCCGTATGTTCCAAAGTTCTGTAACTCAAACTTACAACAACAACATACACGGTAAAACTGATCCTTCCCTTGTAGGAAGAGAACTAATTTTTATTTCAGGTTATTTGAAAGATATCTTTATTATATGGCTATATTATTTTATTTATGTTTATCGAAACGAATAATGGATTTAGTTAAAACACATTCTCATTATTGTTGCCAAGAAAAACTAAATAATTAATTAAATATGAGGTGAAATAGGAATGGCCCCGGTAAACCAAATTTTAAAATACACTTTTTGTCACCTGTAAATTAAACTTCACACTTAAACAACTCATCAACATGATTAAAGTCGTATATCTTTTTACTATATGTAAATTTCATAAAAATGAAACATTTTCCAATTTTAGAAAATTCCACAATTTTGTTGTCTTTCTTCAGCGGCAAACAATTTTCGAATAATAATTTACTTCTTAACACTTTACTTGATCATTCCATTGAGTATTTTTATTTGGAAAACTAGATATTTAACTTAGAATAGAAAAATGAATCCAATTATTATTTGAAAAAATCTCAAACTTTAAAGATAGCGACGTTATTAACGCAATCCGTTACCCTTTGGGTTTACTACCCATTGGAATCATTTTCGACTGCGAAGAGGATATTTCTATAAACTTACAGAAATAGGGTCCTGCAAGGAAAAGACTCAACCTCCACCAACGGGTTTTGACTTTTCAGTCAATTAATTGCACCTAGTCTGATTGAAAAAGGATCAAACCAAAAGCAGTCAAGTGCGTTACCAAAAAAAAGTTCGCTAAAAACTATTCATAAAGATAATAATTTATTATTACAAATATAATACCCGAAGTGACAAATAACAGGGAAGGTTTCTCCCCTTCCTTTAACCATACTTTTCAAATGGCTTTCATCACCAGCACCATCCTCGAATTCCTCCCCTCTGAATATTTATTTGCACTTGTCGGTAAATTCCAGAGTCGTCAGGTGTCCATTAAAATTTAAATGGAAAAGTGTCGGGGAAAAAATTGAAGGCACTTGTCGGATTGAGATGGACAAAATGGGAAAGCTTTTAAGTCAATTCTTTGGTGGAGTAAATATGGTTTTCTAAAACGGGTAGAAGCTTTTATCTTTTAATTACTTAATTGGATACATTGTGATGAGGCATTCGATAATGTCATCAAATAGGCGTCTTCTTTTGGGGAAAATTCCTCTTCATTTTAGCCGTATTTGCGTTAAATAGAAGCCGAAATTGATGTTGACACAGTTGACAGGGAAAAGCTACTTGTTTAGACAGTCTCGTGTCTGTTTTAGGTGTTGGCGAAATCACGGGCTCTATTTGTTTTTGGCAAATATTGATCTTTGATGGAAAGCAAGCAAAACGAGGCAACAAATCTGTTATTAGTAGTTAAAATTGGAATCCTGTGGTCATTTCGAGGTCCTCTACTGTTCAAAAGTGGGAGAAGAAATATTTACCTCTAATTGTAAAACAATTGCAGTAAATGATCGCATTTTCTGATGATCGCGCGCGATCACTCACACAATTAAAATTAAAATAAAAAAATGGAGATCACGGAAGCCAATTATTTCAACTGTTCTCTCATGGCGTCAGATTGTTTACTGATATTTCCATTAAATTCAGTTTTATGATCAATTAATTAGCGTTTATGAGAGTTGCAGGCGCAACGAATGGGGACCTTATGATCACCAGAAAGCAAGCACAAGTAGTAGCAGCCGTGCACAAGCGTGTAAAGTACAGTAGACAGAACCGATTACTGCCACAGATTGAGCATGAACTCTCTGCTTTTGAGAATTATTATTTATTTATGCCCCGATTTTTGCGAAATGTGTGAAATTTTCTGCTTTTCTAATTGAAAATAATCAATGACAAAAGGAAATCAGATCGTTTGAAGAGCGATCGCACGTTTGACACTCACTCCCTCGTGTGATCTTCACTTTTTTTGTGTAATTGCCACCAGTTGGGAACAAACGGAAGGATTTGTGTTGTCGATCTTTCTCAAGTTATGTGGGCTACTTCCTGCCCGTCTGCTCAACACGTGCATTACTCTGCTTTTATTGTACTACTCTCTTTTGTTCTAAACGCGCGGATGATCACTGCGTTTTGGTTGAGATCTATTTTTGTGAAAGCAATATTTTCCTCCCGATTTTTCAATCATCTTTTACGGATGGAGGGAAGTGAACCACATCTGAATTAAGAAGCAGCAGAAGCATTGATTGTATGTGATAATGGAATCGTTCATCTTCTTCCACATTCCTCGATCGATGAGGATCGCGAGTATTTGGTGTTTGTTTAGTTAGAGGTCTTGTTTTTTATAATCGTGTTGTTATTATGGTCCAAAAATCGATCTAAACCAGAAAGTCTTGCTCCCAAAACACACACACAACACAGTCTGGATCCATTTAGACGAGTAATTGAACCGGTCCCACCGATGGATCTCTGCTTGTTTAGGTGTCTTATTTCGGATAGCTGTCAGCCTAAAAACTATAAACGTAAAGAGACGAGATGAGAACTGCTGGAGATCGTCGAATTAGTTTGCTTCTTGGTAGGAAATCTAATTAGATCGACGGTCTTAATTGTAGCTGAAAGAGTGGTAAATAGTTGTAGTGTACTGAAAGTCTTAAAAAAAGTAGAGGAGAAAGAGGGAGGGAGGGCCTGAGCCCCCATTTGGAGAATAAAAACGTCGATCGCGCGGTAATGAAAGACCGGAGATCGTTTTGACTTGGCGAGGATCTGTAATTACAGCCCTGTTTAAGTCATAAATCAAAACGTTTCCATTACTTTTTCGGTTGGTTCTTGCTCTGATTGCTGGTGATGGCTTTAAATCTTGGCCAGAAAGAAGCGGCAGAGGTGAAGGAAAGGGAAATTAACTCATTAGTTGGGCTACGGAAACGTGGCGATAATTACCAATTAAATATGGCAATGTTGCATACCCAAAAATCGCGCGCACTTCGGATGGAGGCAATTTCCTTTGCACCATCGCACAGTTCTTCTTCTGGGATGAGCATGAGAGAGAGATGGTGTTGGAGAAATGTGTGTGTATGAAGATGATGAGGAAAAATACGTCGACGACACTTCCAAGTACCCCGAATTTATTTATAGAAGACGCGCGATCGTCGGAGAGACAAGTGGAAAGCTGAAAGATCGCCGTGTGATGATCTTCTTCTCGCTGCTGCTGTGAGAACAAAGAATATTATGGATTGAAGATGACAACTCACTGATGATGATTATTATTGTGATATAATATACAGAAAACACAGGAGTCGTGTGTGTTCAATAATGAGGAAGAACGTCGAAGATCGTTCAATTTTGCGCTCATGATGATCGCGAATTTTTCTCTCTTTTTATTCTTTCCTCCATTTGGAGTCTCGTCGTCGTGCAAATTGTGTTTATATACCTTCTTTAGCGAAAGAACGAACGGCGATCAATTCGCAATATTAAAGGTAATAAGTGTAGCCATAGTTAAGGCCCCAGCTCACGAACGGGGGGAGATGACAAGAATATGATGAAGATCTCCAAAGGGATTCAAAGTGGGCGGTACATTTCTTATAAAGTTACCTTTTCCATTTGTTTTTCCGTCCTCCCGTGCGTTGTAATGTTGTGTGATCATTATTCCGCCATTTTTTGCGAGATCACCATCGATCGCACATTCTGTGTATATTATTGAGAGAGAGGTATTTGTGATTAAATTAAGAAATTAAGAAAATGACTCTGGGTCTCGTCGTGATCAATTATTTACAGTGTATTGTTGGTATTATTTTAATAATACAGTCTCAATACCTTTTCTCTCTCTCTCTCTCTCCGGCTGTCTCTGATTGCCTCTTCTCGCTCTCTTTGAAGATCGCACATTGTCTTTTCTCAAATTGGAATTCCATTTTTCGGTTTTTGTGAACAACAATAAAAACACCACAAAGATCGCGAGCAAGGTGTTCTTCTCCTCTCTCCCAGCAGCAGCTTTGCATTGGAATCTGTCCGGTAATTGCTTAATTAGACGAGATTATAAACGTATTTATTTAATTGGCTGGAAGGAAGTAGTACGAGTAGACACAAAAATGAGGAATGGGATAGAGGATAGGATAGGGTGTAATAGGGAAGGAAGAACAGATAAACACATGTATCGTTAATTGAATTGTTAATTGAGAGAGATTCTTAAATGAATGAACCATTTGAGAAATTTTGAACGAAAGAAGATCACTTGTCGGCGTTCGAGATGATCGCCTCAAGTGGATTTCTAATTAAGAGATCACTGATTGTTTTTCCGTTTTTTGGCCAGATAAATGCTTAGGTCATGGATCTTTGTCTATAGAGACCGCCAATTTCAATTACGCTCGTTTTCACTTTGGATTGGTAGGAGGATACAAAAAAAAAAAGAAGAGGCCCACTAGAGATCGCCAAAGAGGATCGTAAATATATGCGTCATCATCAGTGTGCACCGGCCTTTTCGTCGTCTTCTCTTTTACTTAAAGGAGAGGAAACTCGATCAATCGTCAGCCAAATTAATTGACTAGAACTTTTTGTTGTGTTCACGAGTCGTCCGAATCTCGAAGACAGAATCCAATTTCATTCTCGACGTGCTCCATCATCATCAAATTCGGATTCTGAATGATCTTCATCTCTCTTCAGAGCTTGGGCTTTAATTTGGTCGTCTCGCTGCTTTGCTGCTCTGATGCTGGATTAGTGGGTAATGTAATGTAGAAATGCGTGATAGTGTGTTGGTCATTAATATTCAAGTCACGCTTGAAATGGAATTTTGACAACTATATTTATACGTAAAACGCGATCGCAGTGCACCACGGCACGGCTTTTAACAAAAGTTCAGGAGAAATTGCTCTGTTTGTTAAATAAGTGAGACACACAACTCTTTCGCCTCGTTTTTCAAAACAACCAAATAATAAGACAAGAACAAAAACATAGTCGGGCCAGACAGTGCACCACAATTTCGAGATTATTATGTCTTTTTGTTTTGCTGTGCATTTCGCATAATTTTCGGCAAATGTTGGGTCTTTCTTCTCTTGTTTTATTTTATTTTTGCTATGAACGACGGCGCGCTCTTTTTCTCCGAAAGAACAACAAGAAGAAATAATAGAGGAGACTCAAATTGAGATGAAAACAAGAGACTATAATAACTCCATTAAGATTGAGTGAGTGAGTGAGAGAGAGCGTGATCGCGAGCGAATAGAGAGAACGACGATCACTAACACACTCTCGTTTGCGATAATGTTTTTATTATGTTAGAGCAATAATGAAGAGAACACAGGGGAGGAAGAAGAAGTGGAAAACATTTTATTTGTTTGTTTATAAATTGGCTGGAAAGCATAACAAAAGTGCTGAGCCGGATGAAATTCAATAGGTTCTCGGGTCGAGGGCGGCTGCGATTTAATAACACAATTTGGTTTGCACAATTTAGCAAGATTGATTTGCAAAAGCAACAAGTCCCAAGTACAGTCATCATCTCTCTCTGGTTCTTTCTTTTCTTATTCATGTTTTGTACAACATAATAATAAAAGGCAGACCACATTAAGCTTAATTATCCAAAAGCCTCGAATTCCTTCCAAGACATCGTTTATCGATTTATTTGGATCGATTTCTGGGTTTCATTTTTTCCCGGTGATTATTAATTTTCTTGTACACTGACTGCTGGTAGGCTGCGTCGCGACTTCTTGTGTAGAGAGGAGGGAAGAAAGAGACCCAATTAATTGTTGATCAGCTCGCGCTTGGACAATCGTTTATACCGATCATGGGATCACAATTTATATATCTTTTGAATATTTTTGGTCTGAGATTTTTGTGTAAAAGAGTGTGTTATAATCATATAAAAAACGACGATCGCGGTGATTCTATCGCTTTGTGTACAACGCTGTTGCTGCTGCTTGTGGATCGCGCGGCGGTCAATCAACGAACGTTCGAGCGACTCTCGATCGCGTCGATTCAAAGAACAAGTCGATTATATTCCTCCTGGTGAACGACAAAGAAAAATCAGATGAATAAATTATCGATTTAACAATTCAATTAAAAGCGTTTTGGAACCGGTTCTTTGCTTTGAACCCGAAAATTCCATCAACATGATCAACGCATAGCCTCACTCACACACCGTTGTTATATGTATACAAATCTCTAAGCACACCTTGATCTTACGAACGAACGTTGTGTGTAAAAGATCGGAGGCGCGCGAGCAGGAGGTGAAAGAAGCCTCAAAGCGAAATCTCAAAGAATTGAACAAGTTTGGACCCCCTCGAGAGGGGGCGGTCCACGTTAAATAAAAAATAATACAGGGGAATAAAACAACAGCAGAAAAGACTTAACAACTTCATTAGAAATTTTATGAGGATTTTGATATTATTGTACGATTGCTTTTGTTTTGTGACGAAGACGACGCGATGATGATCATCAGCGTCAGCAGAAAACTCCTCTTCTTTCTGAGGCTTCGGTCTCGTCTTTCTTTCAACAATCTGCCAATTACCAGGAATTGTGCCATTGAATTTGCAGATGTGCCATGTTTCGTTTTCCCGGGAAAGAGGAGTCGATTTCCACAATCCTCCTGCCTTTCGAACCGGCGATGTTGTTGGAGTAGGCTAAGAGAAGTATTATGTCTCTTTGGAGATGACTTATTTTACCACCCTATTGACTTTTACGTGCTGTAGTTCTCCTCGATCACATTCTTGCCACAGTTGACAGAAGATCAACTGCGATCATAGCAGAAATATTTGCTATAATTAACGATCTTGTTTTTTGTTAAAGATCTCCTATGCGATCGCGCTTTTTCCTCAGATTCAGGTCTAAGCTTATAAAGGACAAGTTTTCTCCGAGTTGTTGTGTCTGTAGAAAGAAAAGATCTGGAGGAAAGGGGCTCTGCGCTGACAGTAGTTTTTATGGCTTGCGGCAGAGATCAAGACGTGTCAACAATCTAATCCCAATTCAGTGAGTCTCGTTGAAAGTATTGTGACCCTGCCCAGATTCAAATGTAAGTAGTTCCCCACAGTCCGGTTTCAAATTTTTGTTTTATGGGCGTAGGTTTTTTGTTCTTTTTGGCCCGAAACGCAGCAGGTCACAAAATCCAGGCACACACAAATGTTCAGCAATTCAGCTCTCTCAATTAGGAATTCCTTTCCTTTTTCTTCGCTATTAGAGTTTTGTAATTTTCCTCTTTATCCAGGCATTTTTCACTCTAGTAGTGTTCTGTCAGATGGAAAGTTTTGCTTGTCTATGGCACAATGGACTTCCTAAAGCCATCAAATGGCATAGAAAAGTGCACGTTTCGGAGATATAATTTATCCATTCGATCGGGCACGTCTCTTGAACTTTTGTCCAATTTCTGTGATATTATTTAGCGGATCTTTTAATAAAAGAGTCGTAAGAGAGATATTTCATTCGAGATTCCCTGGGACCAGATCTTGGAATGGCTTTTTATTAATAATATTTCTAGCCTCGAATATCGAGAATTGAATGAAAATCTGTGATTTGGGTGGGGTTCATTAGAATAAAATGCTGTGTGTTTGTGATTAACTATTCAATGGATTATGTTTCCGAATAATGAATAGCATTCCCGGAGATATGTTTTGTTATTAGGCGAGGAGAAGAGGAAGAAGAACAGGTCCGCTAAAGAGCTGGAAAAAGGCTTTCTTTCTTCGGCACATTATTGGGTTCAAGCCCCCAGAGTCAAGTGTTATTTTATTCTCGAAATCTATCATATTTCTGGGCACAGCACTCCACTTCTATATATCTCTCTTTTTCGAGGCTCTTCAGCCACATTTATCCAGAGGGCATTTAAAAGCCACTTCTCCACTGATAGAGTCTTTCTGCTTTGTTATTCCATGTCACTTTGTGAAAAAGAAACAGACGAGAAAAAAAAAGAATTTTAAAATAACGAAGAGGAGGAAGAAGATGACAGAGGATGATGATGATGACATTATTGGAAACACTCTATGGGCATTTTTTGAAAAAAAAAAAAATAGGGATAAAGATGTTGGCTCTTAATTCTTGGCAAAATGTCTGTCTGATCGGGTGATTGTTGGATTCGCAAACCTCCAGTGCAAACAGAGAAAGGGAACTCCCACAAACTGTGATAGATCCCCTTCTCTTCTCTACCCAGAGGAGCAGCATGCAACCAGAGAGTTGGTAATGCATAAAGATATATCGCTCTTCAAATTACCTTCATGCCTTCTCATAATTGTGGTGTTTATAATGCCAGGGAAAAGGCGGAGGATGCAGCGCGCAAATTCGTGGCCATTCTTTTTTCTGTGATGATCGTGTTTTTGCGCGCGATCACTGAGAAAGATCGCCCCAGAAGAAGAATTTCTCGACTGCTGGGACCGACTCTGGAATGATGATGTTCTGTGCCGAGAATATACACCATAAATACACACAGTAAAAGAACAAAAATCCGGATAAAAGTTATGTATATATGGAAACGAGCAAATAAACGGCATAACTCACGAATGATCATTCAGCATATTTCTCTCTTTCTTTCATATAATTGTGATAAGATTATAAAATTCCGTGTGGTTTATTAGAAGGTGGTCGCTCTACAACATGTCTTCATTTTGCGATCACCGGACGCCATGATTTCTCGTATTGCTCGCGAGAGCACCCCACGTCGCGATCGCGATCATCAGGAGATAAATAAGTAATTTTCGTGTGATTGCTAAATTATTCCGTCAAATTGGGGACTGCACAGAATTTTTCGGGCATAAGTGATTTTTGATTGGGAGAGAAAAATAAATGCAGCGCGTCGTTGTTGGGCAGAGAGAAGAATATACGCAGAAATGGCAGAAAATTAATCAACAAATGATCGAGCAATTGCTTTTCGCCCGACTGCTGCGATCAAATAATTATTTTGAACTTTGTGTGTTAAGGAGCGCAAATTATTCATTATTAAACGTCTCTGTGCACTTGAAGCGAAGTGGTCTCTTTCTTTCGCAAATGTGTGTAAATCGATAAAGTTGCTTTCTAATTGGTACTGGTTCTTCTGCCTCTTATTTGCTGTGTTCTTCTTCTCCAGAGCTCCTCTGAAGTCAGTCACGGAAGTATTTTTACAGCAATGTGCGAATTGAATGGTCTTAATTAAATCTCAATTAAGAAATATGGAGATTCTCCTTTTAATTTGTGTATTTTAGAGATGCAATTTGTTCAAATAAAGTGTCTGTCTCGCTCTCTCTTAGCTCGAGTCAGAGCTGAGATTTAGAGGCGAAGACTGTCTTGATAATTGACCATATTGACGTGTAGAATGACTACACTTGTCTAGTCTAATTGGAGTTAATCAGGGAGTCGTGTTGTCTTTGATTAGCGCCTCAGGGATCACGTTTTTTCTACCACTGTTCACGCAAACTTTTCTGTTTTAAGAGCTCATCACAGCACCACTTCAAAGGAGAGAAAATTACGTGATAATGGGGAAGTCATCTTCAGAATTGTACATTTTAATAGTTTTACACTTGGTTTAATTGTTGGCTTTTTCTTCATCGCTGCAAAAAAAACAAAAAACAGAGAAAAAAACAAAAGCGCCGTAGAAGAGAGCGAAGAGTCTTTTGCAACAACGTTAACGACATAATTATCTTGACAATCGTCTACGCTTTAGATCCACCTCACCTCTGTTCCTCATTTAAGAAGCGACGGTGACGCGCGGAGCCTATTGATTAAAGAGCTAGCCAGAGCGATCGCGAAATACTCGCATACTAAGATCGAGCGCGATCACTTAATCCCGTTGGAGGACGGATAAATGGACGGTAATTTATGTGTGTTTATTTAATTTATGCCCGGAATAAATGAAGCAATTAACAATTAATGGTTGTCAATGGGAGAATGGACATGAACAGAGGAGAGACGCACCGTGAAAATCGTAGACAATTACCCTATCCTCTCTATATATCCCCTTATCCCCAACGTGGTCAGACATAGTTTCTATATTTCTTTCTCTCCATAGGTTCTGATAAGATTAATTTCAGCCAATTCATTTGGCTTTAGATCATTTATATCTTAAGCCAGAGCACAAGAGTGTCTTACTTCCAGTTTTTTTTTTAAAACCGTGTATTCTATAAAGAAGAAATGGCAGAGTGGATAAAAGAGCCTTTAACTAATACACGCATTGACTATGTGTCAAGTCTTGTTGGCTTATTAGTTTTATCTCTATCTCTCTTCTTTTTTTTGTTTTAAATTCGCTCTGGAGGAGACAAGTTATTCAGGTTTCCGATTAAAACACACAAATTCTGAGATTTTTATCATTGATGATCACATAATTCTTTGAACCCTTATTTATTTCAAGAGAGAGCCTACTGATCGCTATCCTCTAAAAGGCTGGATTTTATGCGAGGACAGGTCTCTCCTCTTTCGCTGAGGACCGACCGCCAGAATGCGTGATCGCGCAGAGGGCTCTAACAGAGGCAGTGTTACTTAATATGCACGTTTTGTTTGGTTTTTGCCGAGGAGCGCTCTTTGTTTTTTATGTGATTTTGTTTTTTATTATTATTTCGCTTCTCCGATGATGGTGGATGAATAAGTGATCGTTCAGCAGTGTGGTGCTGTGTGCCTGGGACTAACTGCTGTAATACGAAACGGAAGGAGAGTAGTGTAATAAAAGATTAAGTTGCACACGTGCATTTTAATTAAATGGAAACCGCAGCGCGATCACGACGATCGTCTTCTAACTCGCTCGCTCCCACTTGATAAAGGAATGAGACAGGTATATTGGTTTATGATTATGATGGCCACTACTGTGCTACTTGATCCTCTATCGTGGTGCATTGTTTTTATTCCTCCTCTTGTTTTTTTTGTCAATGGTAGAGAAGTCTTTTGCTGCTGATCCTCTCATATAAATTCACCAATAAAATCAAGAAAGACAGAGACTACTATGGATGGGAAAAAGTGATGATGCGCGACAAAGAAGGAGAGAACGAAGAATGTGGATGCACTTTTATATGGCGATAATTGCTCTGGATGTTTGAGGTTTTAATTAGGGGAATTTCTGAATTCTGGAATAAGTTTTAAATAAATAAATAAATATATAAAAAAAGAGAGAAGAGGAGAAGTGAACACGAGATGAGAGAACAATAACAAGGCAAAAGCGCAGAAATGTGCAATCTGCGCTTAATCGTTGTCTTTGGCGTTGTTGTTTCTGGTCGGCGGACCCCCTCCTTTCCTCCCCCTTTATCGTCTTTGGTTTTATCGTGGGCTGCTGCAAGAGAGGCCACCAGTTGCTCGATCTTCGTTCGATCCGGGCAGCAGAAAATTTAAACAGAATATATGCTAAATCCCCTTTGCTCTTTTCGGAGTCGTCGTCGTCGACGAAGAACATCAAATGCTCATTTGAAAGTGCAATTTCGTTATTTCCGATCAAAAGATGCATTAATTAAGCGTTAAGATAATATTATATTCTTTTTATTAAAGCCTTGTTCTTTCTTTGTTTCTCTCTTTTTTGCAGCAATGGGAGCAGTAGCGGTAAAGAGGGCACGAAAAAGACGACACTGACCGGAGTATTGAGTTCGGCGAGTAGCAGCACCTCGTCCTCGTTATCTCTGTCCCAGAATGTGATAACGTCCAGCACGACCCCGTTACTGAACACCGCACAGTCGGTAAGAGTCGAGGGCGGGGCTAGAGAGGAGGCGGAGCATGCGGATTCTAGAAAAGAAACCGAACTTCCGGACTTTGAAGAGGCGGATAGTGACGATGCTATGGGTAAAAAGAGCCATAATAAAGAGGTGAAGCGGTCCAGGAAGCCTAAAACTAACAAAATTGGCCGGGAAGATGATCGACATCAACACCCGGAGAAGGAGAACAGTGAGGCTGATGAGGAGGAAGACTTTGATAGTGAATTGGAAGAGGAGGAGATTGAGAGCGAAGAGGCGGACTCTGAATTCGAGGATGAGGTTGAATCCGAGGAGGAAGACGACGACGGAGTGGATGACGATCGCAAGATCACCACCACAACCAAGTTCAACAAGAAAAAGTCCAAGATTGTGAGGAGGAAATTCGAAAAGAAGGAGTTTAAACAGAAAAATAGAACCGTTAGCGAATCTCAGTCAGAAAATTCAAATTTATCTCCTATAAATAAGGACAAATCCTCTCCAGTTCCACACCCAGTATCAAATCCTTCGACAATTCCCTCAAATTCCAGTATTGCTCCTCCATTTCACCCAGCTTATAGGCTAGGAGCCGCTTGGGAGCACTTTTATTCCAATTTGCAAACGGGAGCGTCAAACCCTACAACAGTTAGTATGCAGATTGCAGCTGCTGCTGCCGCGGCCGCAGCTTGTGCTGCTGAGTTTCAAAACCACCCCTTTGGACCCCATCCACCGTCCATTCCTCCGTATCAGACCAACGGAAGTAGTCAGCCTCACCATCAGCAGTACTATGAAAATATTTATCACCCTCAGTTTAATTATCACTTTCCATCGCATTCTCATCATGTCCACCCTTCAGCGCCTCCTTTCCAACTGGGAGCCGGGCCTCCTCCACCTCATTTACCACCTGGCTCCTCTGGATCGTTTCACGGAGCTCCCCCATCATTCTACGGAGCCGCAGCGGCTTCTCTCCACCATCAGGCGCAATCGAATTTGTTGATGGATTTGGAGAAAACTAAAAACCATTTCCTGAGTCTAACAACAGCTACAACTCCCCCTACGGTAACTGCTCCAACGGTAAGCACTCCACCGACCACGGGGACTCCCCCAGCGAACGGACAGACGACTCCAGTGAGCAGAAAGAGGCCATTGCACGCTCCGAGCTCCAATCAGCCGAAAACGACTCCGGAGCCAGTTTTGCAGCTCCCCCCTGAGGCAAAACCCATCTCGCCATATCAGAGCCTCGATCTGAACTCCATGCTAAGACTGTCCAGTTCCGGTGCCATACCTCAGGGGGCGGGAGTTCTGGAGGCGCAACAGAGGCACATCAGCGATTTTGGGCCATCGGCTCTGACTCTCAGTGACGAACTGAACAATCTGTGCGGTCTAATGATGGCTGGAACTGGAACCTCTAGTTCATCTTTGAAGAAGAGCAAAAGTGAGCAGAGGGGTTTCAATTCCAAACTGACGCGATCCAACGAAGCTCCTCATGGGCTCTTTGACGAAGGAGCTCTTTCCGCTTCTAATTTATTCCTAAACAATTCAGCCTCTTCGAATTCTAGTTTTAGACTCTTGGGAAGTGCTGTGACTTCGTTCGCCATGCACAGTTCGGACCAGGGGAAGAAGGCTGAGAAGAAAATCGAGGCTCCTCGGGCTATGGGATACTATTCCCCGTTTTTACAACATAACAATTGGAATAACGCCTACGTTGCGGCTGCCGCTGCTGCAGCAGCTCTGAATAACAATTTTAGTTCTTCAAGTGTGGCTGGACCAGCTCCCTTCTACAGGAGCTTCAATGGAAGTAACGGAGCTGGAGCCCAAGCTTCAGTAACGAGCTCTTCTCAATTGCAAAACTACTTAATGGCAAATGGAATTGGACAAACTCCGGAGCAAGTTTCTGCAAATTCCAGGGATTCTGAGACCAGAAAATCAATGAAGAAAAAGTCCGTATTGATCTCCAGTTCTAGTTCCAATAGTTCCTTCTCAATTCAAAAGCTAATCAGCGGCAATAACGAGGACTCTTCAATGAAGGAGACTCCTTCTGATATTGCAAGTCGCTTGAATCACAACCAATCGATAATCAAACCGATTGTAACTGAAGCTGATTCGTCCCACAATAAAATTCGAGCCTGTAGCGATACAGCAGGTGCTTCTAAAGACGGAGTAGACTTAACAGAGCCCAACGATTTTGAAGAAACGAATTGCAAATGGTCGGGATGTTCAAAGGAGTTTAAACATCAATTTGAGCTGGTTAAACACATCAATAATGACCACATTCATGGAAATGCGAACAAGAAGAGCTTTATTTGTCGCTGGAGGAACTGCTCAAGGGATGAGAAGCCATTTAAAGCGCAGTACATGCTCGTTGTTCACATGAGGCGCCACACCGGAGAGAAACCTCACAAATGCACGGTAAGATGATATTTATTTAACACCTTTTTTGAATGAAATGTAATCGTTTTTCCTTTTCTCTTTTTTACAGTTTGAGGGCTGTTTGAAGGCGTATTCCAGGCTGGAGAATCTGAAAACACACCTTCGATCTCACACGGGAGAAAAACCGTACATGTGCGAGTATCCCGGCTGCAGCAAAGCGTTCAGTAACGCCTCCGATAGGGCCAAGCATCAGAATCGTACTCACAGCAATGAGGTAATTATTATCTTGATTTCTTAATACAATTCTATTTAATAGTCATATACAAGATAAAGCATTATTATACATAAGGGTTTGTTTGTGTTTAATAATGCTTATATATCGTAGTTTATATAAAATTTTATGCATTTTTAAATAAATCAACACAATTCCTCGAATTTCTGTAAAAATATATTTTTCTCTGCTCGGAAGAGAATTTTTAAATATTAAAATCTATAACTGTAATCTGAGAGTGTCCGATAATGTTCGTTAATATTCATAAATGTTCGTCAATGCCTTACAGTGAAACCTCCAGAAAATTGATGAATTTTGTTTACGGAGGTCACACTTTAATAACAAAAAAGCACTAGTGCTTTTAAGATTCTTTAAAGCACTTGTGCTTCTATATTAAAAACGATTTTGACAGAGCAAATTTGAGTGTCATAATATCAATTTTAAGCAACAGAAATGCATAAAAAATCTAAAAAAGTTTTAAAACATTCATTGTTGTTAAATTACAATTTTTAAGTTTCACTTAAAAAATAATTATTTATTCAACGAGATTTATAAGTATAACGTCATCGAACATTATGTTCACGTATTTAAGAAGAATCATTCGTATTAATGTTTATCGGTCGTGATTAAGACTATAATTTTTTAATTTTAGAAATTCAATAACTAACTATATTTTTAAAAAGTATGTGACCCTTGTTTTTTGGTGCCGAAAATTTTATATTTTTTCTAATTTTAAATGAGTTCAAGAATATTTACGTAATGGAGGTGCCTTTTCAAAATACGAAAGCTCCGACTATTGGAACTATAAATTATTTGTCGAATTTAAACAATATCTCGCGAGTCAACTCGTCATTGGCAATAGAAACACCAAGTTTCCAGACGTCAACCGCAAATCTTTTTACCAACAGCATGGGGAGGGAAGGAAGTTGTCAAATGGAGACGAACTACCATTGACCGGGAAAAGAACAAGGCTGAACTACATTACTATTTAAAAAACACTATAATGAGTATTTGAATACAAATCTATGCTTACTTCAAATTGACCAATTTTAAGAAATATATTAAAAGGAAAGACAATATAGGTATATTTTTAAATGATGTTTTTATTATCTTTTATCCAATATGTGAAGGATAAATTAACGCAACTTTTGAATTTAATATAAAATAGCGATTTTAATCTATAGGTATTAATTTTTAAAGTAAATCTTAAAGTATAACATTGCGATCTTAAACGCTTTAGAATACATATCTTTGAAACTACGTGATAAATAAAGTGTCTGTCAATTTTTCCCAATCTATTCAAGACGATAAAGGTTGGAATTCGAGACTTTACCTGGGAACGCGAATTTAGTCATTGATTTTTAAGAAATCAGATATTAAAAACTACCTATTTACATCCTAAAAATCAAAACCGACCTTTAATTTTACAAAATTAAATAAAAAAATTTCTTTAAATAGATAATTAAAACATAATTTTATTTCATAAGATATCTTACCTATAAATCATGATTCCAACATTCAATTATTTCCCCTTTAATCTGAAAACTCGCAATTAATATTAACAAACTCCATTGTTATTTTCTTCATTCCAGAAACCGTACATTTGCAAGGCTCCCGGGTGCACGAAGCGTTACACGGACCCGAGTTCGCTGCGAAAGCACGTGAAAACGGTGCACGGGGCGGAGTTTTACGCGAACAAGAAGCACAAGGGAATTCTGGATGAGAATTCGTCGGGTGCAAATGGAGGCATGAACGAGTACGGGAGCTCGTCCACGTCGACGGGGAGCAGCCGGAGCGAGGGCGGGCTCTTGAAGGGAGCCCAGAAGTTTGGCAGCGGATTCAGCTGCAAGACGGAGTGGAACGGGTTGGGAAGGGAGAGGAGAGACGATAACGACGACGAGGACAACAGTAATGGGGGAAACAGTGGCAATGGACGAATGAGCTTCAAGAAGAATGGAGCTCGACCCAAAAATCGTGATACCGAGAGCAATTACTCGAGGGGAAAAGACAGCAATGGGGAGCCAATGAGCGAGGGAATGCTGGACGTGAAGGGGGTCTTTAATTCCGATGAAATGGACCCTCTTAGTTTTCTAATGAATAATAGTGGAGGAACGATTACAGCGAACACAGTTTCAGCGAGTGGAGTCGAGTTTTTGGAGAAAATCATTAAAACAGAAGCTCTCGATGACTTCCTAATGATGGATGGGATGAATGAAAATCAAAAAGACAACTACAATCAAGAACTACAAAACAACCACACTCCAGACCCCATGAACTCCATGTCGGTAATGAATTCCGGCTTCTATCAAAATCCAAATATGATCCCGAGAGATATTCCCTTTAACGGAAAAATGAACCTCGTCACAACCACCACCACAAGGTCAATCACAATGCCAAACCCTAATGAACCATCAGAATTCCTCAACTTTGTAACCAGCTCTTCCACAACTTCAAGTACAAACTCTGCTTCATCGATCTTCCTGAACTACAAGAAGATTCTTGTGTTAGGGAATTCAAAGCCAAGCATTAAGACTTCCAATAAAAATCGATCTTCAAACCTTGTCCCAAGTCAAATTCCGTTCAATTCCGAACAGAATCCCCTTCCTGCGAGATACACAACCACTACAACAACGACTACAACCCTGGTCCAGCTGGACAACTGTGATGATCAACTGATGCTGAGCATTAATAGTTTAAAATCGATTAAATTGGACGAAGTTGAGGAGCCTAATTACAATCAAATGAACCCTCAGATGCCTTCTTTGCCTCCTCCTCCAAATAACGGGCAAAATTCTAACCTCACAAATTACCCGCAGCAGACAATTTTAAAGGCTGAGACATCCACAGCTCCCCAATACGCCACTTTGCAGCCCCCAGTTCTGGACCAGAACCGAAGGGACAGCAATCAATCGACAGTGAGCAGTTATTACTGTTCAATGCGAAGTGATCAAGAAAGTGGGGTTAGGAGGCGATCAAGTGAACTATCTACAATTTCCGAATTCAATCAAATGGGACAGGGGAGTAATTTACCTTTAAATCCCTACCAGACCATGAATGAACGTGATAATTATTACTGCAACAACGATGGATCCTTTTACGATCCAATTTCCCCGGGAAGCTCAAGGCGATCGTCTAGTGTCACTCCTAATAATTACCCCACACCTGTTGCCGTGAACCAGATGAACTATCCCCAGTGCCAAATGCAGAACAAGAATTATTGGAACGAAGGTGGAGAGATTATAACCTATCCAATGGAACCTCCGCAATCGTATTACCAAAATACACAACCTCAAACTATTCAACAGCAGCAAACAGCGACAAACCCACCGATTTATCAAAAGGCTACTAATCCCAATCCGCAGCAGTCACAACAGCAACCCTCGAGGCCTATTAACCACAATTCAGGACATCATCCCAATGAGGAAGTGGTTCTGGATGAATTCGACGAAAACGAAATGATCGAAAATAAATTGGTGTTGCCCGATGATATGTTGAATTATCTACAAGCTGTGACGAACTCTCCAATGTCTCCACCGAAGGAAATCCAGTGCCAAGACATCAGTCAGTCGAGTCCGAGGCATGGAAACGCTGGACCGTCGATTCCACCGCCTCAAACTCACTACAATCCCGCTCTCCCAGGTCCCAGCGCTGTTCCGCAGCCGTTAAACGTGGGCAGCTCAATGAAGGACGACGTCTATCGTCGTACTTTGGAATACGTTCAGAATTGCCAGACCTTTCTACAAGGAACTGAGCCCCAGAATCGAATTCCAACCAGTCCCATGCAAAACCCCAATTGGAGAGACGCGGGAAATATGACCAACACCAACCCTAACCAGAATCAGAACTGGTAAACCAGTGCTATATTTTATTATATTTTGATCTTTGTCCGGTTCCTGTACTTAAATAATTATTTAAAAGTGCCATAAATGAGGAGAGAAATGAATTGAATTGAAGAAAAGTCGAAAAAGGAGAAAAACAACGCAATGGTTCTTAAAGACGTTAAACTTTACTAAATTGTCTTCCATGAGAGAGATCTGCTTAGGAGAGTCGAAAGACTACCCAAATTAAGGTTCCCCCCAATCAGGATGATTGAGATTATTTTATTATTGTTCATTTTACACTATTTAACTACTTTTGTCTCGAAAATACTCTGTAATTGTATAATTTAATCGGTAAGCATTTGTAGGTTTTATTGTAATTTTATATGTAGCATGCTAAGTATCTTTGGATTCGATGTATTATGAATAAAGTTATGGAAACTGTAATTTCTTGGATTTTGAATTAATTTATTATTGATTATTTGTGGTTTTATTTTCAGGATCTTTTTTGTTTTTTTTTTCATTTTTTTTTAATTCTATTCTTTTTGGTTTTGGAAGATTCTCATATCCAATTTTGTAGCATTAAAAATAAATTGATTTTTATCATTTCCAGAAAGAAGCTTACTCCAAATGAATTTTAAATTGTACATAAAAAATAATATACAATGTTCTTCCGGGTAACCCGTTTTTCCTTTCTGTTTTGATTCATTTGCAATTTTCTTATATCCATATTCCTTATTCTAGTTTCACACTCCATTGAATAAACTGGTCTATTGTGGAATGATCATCGAAAAAGTTATGTTTTTGTTGGTTTGTTTAGGAATTAATAGATTTATAGCGTTATTTTTCAAAACTGATTTTTTCTTAGAAAAACTATTTAATTAAATTATTATTTTACAACACTTTATAACTCACATTATCATGATAGCTAGATACTTAATATTTATTCGTTTTTAATAGTTCTTCATATAAATTTTTGGAACCAAAAATTTGAAACGAATTATTTTTAATCATTTTCAGAAAGAATTTTACTCTAAAAACATCGTCCATATATCGTTCTGACATCGGACTACGGGTTCAGAATGCTAAGGACACTAAAGAAAATGATTTATTTGTTAAATTTTGTCTCTTATGATCGTAATTTCATATATTAATTCTTCTGAAATTTTTTATTTAGTTCATACTCAAAATTTCTAGTACACAGCTGTCCAATTTTAAAACTATGTGTGAACGATTTATAGGGAATTTAATAATCTTCAAAATAGTATTATTTGAGTTAAATACGTAGAGCCGTTTGTTAGCTAGGTCGAGTAATAGCCTAAAATCCACCATATCAGAAAATTTTACTCGTTACAGTGACTTTATTAGCTGTCCTATTGTGCCCATATTATCATCCACAATACATAATGAGCTCAGTTTTCGAT
>JXOV01019919.1:21688-41899 GCA_001014945.1 Clogmia albipunctata | reverse complement strand
GACCATTCAAATGGAGCCAAGCCATAACAGTAGGAAAATATTAGTTTCAAACAAACGAAAATGAAATTAAATACATAATAAAAACATACTTTTGTTTTTAGAAATAAATCTTTTATAACAAGTTTGATAAAAGTTGTTAAGCACCTAATCATAGTGATATAAAAAAACAGTTTGTCAACCTTGTTTTATAAACACTTACTACGAAAAGAAAGTCTTTGTATGATTTTCAATAATTTTATTTTTTCTCATTGTTTCCTCTTTAATTATTATTATTACAATGCTTTTGAAATAAATTAATAATGTTATTTGTTTGCATATATAGTTGTTTTTGTTTGGTTTTTTTTTATTTAATTTTTATATTTTACCGGATCTATCTGCTGGCCTACCAATGTCGTAAATACATACATGTACAGTACAATACTCGCCCCTCGGTTCAGATGGTCTCGTCCCCCCTTCCTTCATCATCTTTTGCCGTTTCTTGCTTCTTCTTTTTTTACCTCTTATCTGCCTCTAAATAATCACCATCCATCACACTTACAAGTACCTACATTTTAAAATTTTTCTGCAATCAGTTATGTGAATAACGTATTTTTGTAGTGTATATTTTTGTTTCTTTTTTCTCCTCCTCCACTTTTTTGCTTTTGCTATATTATAGGTATATTTTAATCGATTATCATTAATTTTATTCATATAAATAAATTTTCACCAACTTTATATCGTGTTTCTTTTGCCTTTCTCTCTCTCTTTTTTGTTTTGTGTGGTTTTCTCTTTTAAATATTTAGTTAGATCCTTACTTAAATCGTCCATTTACTCTAGAATAATTAGTGTTTAATATTCCCATCGGATCTTTAAATTTATCTCCTTCCTTATAATCATCGGGCAGCATTTGGACCATCATCAGATTAAAGTTCGGTCCGGTTTAATGCAACGAAGATCTACGATTGTTTGGTAGTAGTTTATTTATTAATTTTTATTATCTTTAATTATAAATATTCCATTTCTTAATACAGTCCTTCGGTAAGTAGAAATAGAAACTTCCTTTTGCAGTGTGAAGAATAGAAACGAAGTTTGGAAACAATTTCTATTCATTTTAATAAAAATTTCTCTCCTCTTTGTAATTATTACACTCCAAATTTTTATTTTACAGGCAGAAAGATTTGGTGAAAAAGACGATTTCGTCAGGAGGAAATCAACGCTCTTTATTAAGGGTCATTCACTGTTTAAGGGCGCCTCAAAAATGATATTATTTACAGTTAAATTCATAGGAAAGAAGGTATGTGCGCGGCGGAGAATGGTCTTCTCTTTGATTCTGTTTCTCGCAAGCTCTATGGGTCTTGGGATTTTGGCATGAAATTTTGGTTTCCATTAATTATTTTACTTGTTTTTTTTCTTATTAAATTTTATTATCTAGCAATCCAGCGAAATCTATTTTACTAGTCCTTAGAGGCCAGTAAAACGAATAGTTCAGACAATTACGAGTACTATTAGACGGTTTGACCCCACCCAGAAGAAGAAATCTTTGTATTCTGACCAGAAGTTAAACCTCCCTTCTGTGTACAGTATAATACATAGATTGTTAGATTCGGTTTAGCTGTTGATGATGAATGTTTTTCAGTTTGTTTTTTATTAATAATTGTATGAAGGGATGTGATCGATAATAATTGCTGTTGATTGATTTGTTTTTTTTTTTATTATTTATTATTCAGTTTATGCAATGTAAATAATAATAAATATATGTACTTCTAATCATATATGCATATATTTTCACTAAACACTTATTTCACATAATTCTCAATATAATTTTGTTATTTTTAGTAATCGTCATCTCATTAAAAATTTATTTAGTTTGTTTTCCACTTCTTTATAATGTTCCTCTGCTTTTGCTTTCTTCTTGATTCTTCTTACATTGTTTTTTTTTCAAATTTCCTCCTTCCATTTCAATAGTTTTTACATTATTTCCACCTTTTCTTAACCTTGTTTTATAATAATGTACTTTTGAAATCTCCCCCTTCATTATCCACTAATTTTCATGTTTATTTTTATATTCGCTCCTTTCGTTATTATATAACTGTGTATATAACTGTTCATTCTTGCTGCTTGGCGCTGATGAATGGACATTTGTGTGTGATCTTATGTGGGCGGTATTTGGCCATCTCTTGACTAATTATTTGTGTGTGTGTGTTGCTCTAATTTTGTAAGAATTGTGTCCTCAACACACAAATTATCATCATAATTTGCATTTATCTCTCTCGTCAAATAATCAGCATCCACCATCATCAACAAGACCTTAACCTAGTCAGTGGATTCCAAATTATAAATCATCTTTTTAAATTATTACTTTTATATCATCATTACACTAAACAACTGTTTCACCACCTCGCGCTCTTTCATCTTTAAAATTGCGTTTAAAACATTATGCCACTAAAAATTAAATCAACAGGGAAATTAAAATATACTCTTTGTATCTTCTTTTTAAATAACAAAACAAATCAAAAATAAATAATCCATTTCATACAATTGGTTTCTTTTTTTATACATAGTTCCTATTACACTGTTGTATCCATTTAAATGATGAATGATTGAAAAATTGTGCGAATATTCTTAAATTACTTTTCTTGCTCATTCATTTAAGTAGTTCTAATAGATCTTCGGGGAGCCTTGTTTCACAAGTCTCTCCCCCCACATCTTTTCTAACCACTTCTTGGACAAAGACTCAATTGTTGATTGACGATTGATCGATTTTCGGATAAATCATAAAATTGCAAATAATAGTCCATTCTTAATCAAATTTCTATTGAGGGGTTCTTCCTTTCAACCCTCTTAACTTCCTCTATTATTAAAAAAATCTCTTTTATAGTAAATTTCAATTTTTTCGTTTTGTGTGATGTCAAAGTTCGGAATCGTAAAAGCTTATTTCTTAGGATGAAATGGAACTTGAATTGATCCCTTCTCCTTTGTCTCTTCTGCTAAAAATTCAACCAGGTAAACACTCCCATTGTACCGAAACCGATTAAGAGAGCAATAAAAGCCTAGAATACGTGTCTAGATTTAGATTCAAGATAAAATTAAAAATAGATTAGAAAAATACTTCATTATCATTAATTTTATAGAGGTCCCTTTAATTGTTGCTCAAAACCGGTCCAGTTTTTAATTATTATCCCATCAACAGTCTCATGATGTTCTAGAGACAGTTGTTGATGATTAAATTTGATTTTTCTTTTATTTTCATTAAGCCATGCAATTATTATGAATTTTGGGACAAGTGTTCCCTGCTTTATTTCCGCAGAAGAGAACCCCGTGTGGAATCAATGCAAATTCCATCTCTCTTCGCTACTCTCAAAATATTTATATCAGAATAAAATTCTTTCATCAATCTCCCATCCATTCATTCCGCAGTCATTTTTAATGAACAATAAATTCCATTTAATTATGAAATTATTTTTGTATGTGTATGTGTGTATGTGTTTGTGGTGCTGGTCAGCCAGCAGCAGCGGCAGTACATCAATCTCTAATTTACTCTCTTTAATAAATACACCTAACCTCGCGGTTCTTGTTATTCATCATATCATTCCCTAAGCATTATCATCATCATCATTGCAATCTTTGCCAATTTGTTTAAAACTAAAGTTGCCTCTCTTTCTATCTTTTGTGTACGAATTCATCTCCTCTTTGGACACACATTTCCCCTTTTATAATTTCTTCTTTTTTCCATCTTTAGTGTTGTCTCTTCTACTAAAATACTCACACACATCTCTTCTTCCCCAACAGTAGTATTTCTCACGCGGCGCATTCCATTTACATCATGTGCCCCCACAATTAACCACGCAATCCAACAGAAAAATCATCAATTGAAATGTGTGTAATTTATTTTGGAAATTAGATTTCCCTCTCAAACTAAATGTATATAGTATTTTAATCAATATATAGATTTTATTTAGAAAAAATATAAATACCCTTTTGCTTTGGAGTAGCAATCGATCCGCTTTTCTTCTTCTCCTCTCCCTTCTTTCTCTCTTTTCTTTCTTTTTAAGATTTAATTAAAAGTCATTCACTTTGTGCTAATATTTTGTTTTGGCCAACCATGATCATTCTAATAATTTCTACTCCAACAAAAAAAATTTACAAATGTCAACAAACTAAAATAAAAACAAATAACAAAAAAAACTCATATACAAAAAATAATATTCACAAAACAACTCGTAATACTCTCAAAAATATACAAATGTAACGACATGGGGGTGAAGGTGAGGGATTTAGAGACACACAGTGACGAGAATTTCCTTCCTTTTCTCCTCCTCAATTTTGCAGTCCCCATTTAAATAATTTTAGAATTTATTATTACCCGTTTTAATTGTTTGCTTCTCGCTCTCTCTCTCTGTCATTTTTTCTCTGTACACTTCCCATCGACAAAACACGTTTCTATGAATCAGCATAGTCGACTTTGATTGCCAATTCCCTTTCCTTTACCTTTTGTCGTTAAACGATTCACAGACTCATCTATTTATTTTTGCCGTTTTTTCAGTGTCGAATTTAATAAGAAGACAACATAATAAAATTACAAAGTGCATTTCTCACGATCTCTCAGAAACGCACCTCGCTTTAGACTCCTCCATTTAATTATATACTGGTTATCAACAATCCGATGAACAGACAATCGTGTTCATCGATTAGCCAATTAATTCAACGCCACGTCTCTCTTCTCCACTCATCCCCCACAGAACCCAAATTCGTCAACTTTAGCTTGTGTTTTTTTTTTTTTAGTAAATAGTACTAATAACAAAACATGTGTGTAAAAATTACAAATAAATTTAAGCTCGGCTACACAACACATTCTCTTTTGGCTGGACTCTCTTTTGTTTTATCTTTTAATTCCTAAACCTTGATTTCATAATTAAATTATTAGATCAAATCAACAATAAATAGCTCTGGATTGGTGACAGATGTAACATTGATTGTCCTCTTCCAAATCCGAGAAACTATTCTTCCAAAACTACTAATCAATAATAGTAATAAAAACCAATGCTACTAAAAAGGTAAATTAAACCCTGTTCTAAATCCAGCTTCATCTCCATCTTCTCCTTCTCTCTCTGTTGCTGCCAATCTGTCCAATTAAGAACTGCCCTCTCCAATCCTGGTAGCTGCTGTGTCGCTTTTCTCGATAATCGCCAAGGAACGAACTCCTTTCCATTCTTAATCGAATGTGTGTTTGTGTTTCTTGATTATTTTTTTCACCTTCCCTTTTTCTGCTACTTTTTTTCTTCTGTTTTTTTTTCTCTTCTTCTTCATATTAATATTATTTAATCTTCTAAAGTTTTTCAGCTCATCATCATCCACTTTCTCCTCCACTTATCTGTGTACCTTAAGTGTATACGTGATTTGTGTTTTTGTATCTTTTTTTTGTGAAATTGGTTAGCGTTACTTAATAATAAATACACATTATTTGGATAATTGTAAACACAGCAGAGATGACACATTGTGATAAATATCTGGAATGGAATAGAAAAAACCGAAATATAGTAGATAATTTTTAGTCATTTGGTTGTTATCAGAGCGCAAATCAACGGTTTTGTCATTCATTACTCATTCAATCAATCAATTATAATATGCCTCGTTTAATATGTTGATGGTCCGGAGAAACAACGACGCAAGTGTAAAAATTTGTCAAGTGCAACCAACTAAATAGACACAACTCAAAACATGCGAACAAGGACGTAACCATAGTTCCATTTAGGGTCGCCACAGGAGGTAGTTTCCTTTAAGTCAAAATAACAGTCTTCTGATAATGTATTGTATTGACATCATTGGTAATGTGGGCTACCAATGATGTCAATACTCCAATAAATCGGACTTGTACTTCAGTTTTTATTGAATTTAAAAAAAAAAACGTCTGGAAAATAGGCTTCTGGAGAACGTATACCGAGTACAGTCTACTGTTGTGACTGATTAAAGTCTCTAGTAGGTACCAATGGACAAATGTTTTATATAAATTCCGAAATAATGAAAAAACTTATTTAGATAACACTGTTCTAAAACGATCTCCGATGCGACATTGCTCTTTTCAATTATTCAAAATTTGACGAAACTCTTTCTTTTCAACAAAATAAAAACAAGAATATAAATCTAATTTTATTACAATTTAGGCAGAAGGTATTTAAAAGACCGTTATCATTTAATTTCTTTATAACTGTAGCTTCATGAATACTGGAGATTGATCAGATTTCTCATTTTCTTACTATTCTGTTATATGGCGATTTTTGCACTTGCGTCGTTGTTCTTCCGGACCGTCGTTATGTGTTGAGTATTAGCTCATTTTTTCTGAATTAAATCTAGTTTATCGTAATAAATATTAAATATCGTATTGAAAAGTGTACTATAAAAGTATTTACGAATATATCCATTCAAAATGAACTATTTAATCTCAAGAATTTTTTTAAAAATATTTAAGATATATTAAAAAAACAGATAAATATCATAATAAGCATTAAAGTATGCTTTTCTGATTTTTTAAAATTTATTTACTAAATTAAATTACTAAAATTTATAACAACTTAATAGAAATTACTCATGTTGAGAATAAAAATGATTAAATTGGTTGTAAGAAACATATGAGGTATTTCATAAATTATTTAATTAATTAATACAAACTTATGTCGAATAATAAATGCATAAATATGATTTTAAGATAAAATTAAAGTATTAATCGAATTATCATGGTCTTGTTCTAAATGTTTTGATCTTTTAAAACAGTAAAATTTTAATGCATTTTAGATCAATACGTGGGCTGTCTCATAAATAATTAGCCTACCAGAGAAAGCTAAAGTTTTTGAAAAAGTAATGTTATATATTTCAATATACTTAGTCTCGTTTTACCTCAATTCACTTGATCTAGTAATGCTTTAATTTTCGACATAGTAAAGCCCCACCTATCCTTTTAGCTTAATCTAAGTAAACGACTTCGATTAAACTGCATTTATCTGCTTTCCCGGCGATTGGGTAATATTTGCCTCTTTCGGAACATCTTTACCCGATGCAGTCAATTAATGAACTTTCTTTTTTTCGTGCACTTTAACATGTATCAACAAATTCGAAAAGATAAAAAAGCCATTCGAATTGTGATTAAAATAAGTCAAAGATAGATNGTTTAAATTCGCATTTGGCGGAAAGAAAATATAAATCCTCTTTATGCATCCGAAAATATGAATAAATTTTATTAAACACATATCCTCGAACAGCCATTCTAAATACGGATTTTATTCAAATTTGTATTTGAACTTGGTAAAATAACAAAAAGGTAGAAAATTCCCGATACATTAGTACTAAACCGCGTCGAAAAACAACGTAAAGAAATAATAATATTAAAATTATATTTGTACACGACACCAATACTTATGGAAATAAATGGATTTCAATTAAAATTTTGGTAAAAGTCAAATTTTAAGGTTTACTACAAAATCTGATAACAGCCATTATTTTATTCATGACACATCTTCCAGATCCTGTTTAAAACGTATTTTAAAGAAAAATTTCCATTTTAAATTTAATTCAAGACGTTAAAAAGATATTCCACTAGATGGCGAACGTGTCAGTTTGGTAATTTCCAGACACAATACATTTAAAGCTGACGCAGTTTAAAACAAACTTGAAAACAAAGCAAACTCTCTTTTTTGTATGAATTCAGCTTGCTGTGCTTCTAGGTGGCGCACGTTTATTAATTAATCTCACTTTGTGTTTGTTGCAAAAATGAGAAATCGCTGTACGCTTTGCTCAGACAGATATCTCGTTACCAGTATTCAAACAGAATAAGATAAGTGTTTTTAGATGTGAGTTATCTCAACTATTTATTGTACTTTGAATCTGGATTCTGGTAATTTCAGGCCCTACGTATATCTACTCTATCCTCCGTGGTCGCCGATTTCGAGGTACTTGGACATGGATAAACAGAAATTCTTATAGAATCAAGATTAAAAAAATCTTGAGCAATAGTCGACATCGAATAATAAGAGTTCCTGTAAAGAGTATTTGGAAGTTCAGTGATTTCCATTCCAAAAGTAAGATACTATTCTATTTTGCTTTTAAACGCGATTAGCAAAAAATAATTACATAGTCTTCATGAAAACGAAAAAACAATCCTTTACCCGTAATAAAACGATTCGACACAAAGGATACTTATTTATGAGACAGTCCACGTAAGCTCTAATAAACGGTCTTGTCATTCATTACTCATTCAATCAATCATTCAATTAATTTACCTATAAAAGTTCATATTGACGAAGGTGCATCCTTTGAATTATGTCACGACAATCATTGAATACTCTCCTGATGTTCTCCGTATCGACAGCGCATGTGAAATGAGGGTAGCAGTAGTGTTTACCGTCGCCGCTCGCCGTCGAGATGCGCTGCAATTGAAATTGAAACAATGTAGCAAAAAAAACAACACAGCAGCAACAACAACAACAGAAACGAACGCCAAATTCTCGGTTAATTATTCAATTTTTAATTGGCCCAATGTGCACAATAATAATAATAACGATGATATAATGGAACCAACAATGCTCCAACATTCAAGGTAACTTAACTAGCACTGTGAATTCTTAAACAAACGACCACTCCGCCGCCTTAATGGATCCGTTTCATTCTTTTCAAAAGTGCCATTTAGACCACTTTAAACTCTTTAAATATTCTCCCCTCAACTGCACTAAACTGAATTCCAATACACATTATTACACGTTATTACATTGTCCTAGGATACGAGTTAAAACAACAATTAATCTTCAAAACAAAAATAGATTAAATTAATTCAAAAATAATAATAGAAATCAAAGCAGTAATTTAAAAATAGAACGAGAAATTAAAGTTTAAAAGTTTTCTAATAAAAATAAATGTTTAATAGATATTTCTAAATTTAAATCTATGCTATAAAGTTTTTATTATTAGACATTTATAAATAATATAATCATAAAACCATCTTAGAATCAAACTCTATTTATAAATCTCTTTCAGTATCATGAATTATAAATATTCTTTAATTTAATTGAAAGTCTAATATTATGAGTACTACAAAGATTTCAAATAAATATAATTAGAATATTAAATATTATGAAGATAAATTACTAATTTTCAGTAAAATAGAAAATATTTCAATATTATATTTTAAAACGATTAAATTTTAAGATGAAACGACACAATTCTTATCATAATTTTAGATCCTCTTTTAAAGAAAATAAATAATAAATATTTAGTATTTGAAACACTAAAATTTAACTATAAAAACTTTTAATATCTTCAATTTAAAATAATTGTAAGTATTCAGCTAATAACTTATATAAAAACGGACCAAAGTACTACAACCATCTGAATGTGAACATTAAAAATATGGAGTCAAATAAGTTTATTACAAATGTAAAAAAAGAATTCCTCAATAAATACTATTAAGTCATATTTAAAGTCATGAGCACAGTTTGTGACACCAAAAATAGATGGGTCATAAAAATAACTACCGTTAAGCGACGAAACGCCCCTATTTAAAAAGTGAAATTCGTATTTAATTGCTATAATTAAATTGCATGTCAATGGAATCTGAATTTTATTTGCAATCGACTGCAATTTTAAAAATGAAACAAGAATAAGTCTAAAAGCCGCTATGGTTGTTTGGGGCGTTTCGTCACTTAGCGGTATTTATTTTTATGACCCATCAATTTTTTTTAAAGATGATCAGTGTGTTTAAAAATGCTAATCGATCGTGCTTTATACAAAATTTTATGCTTTTTTAAATAAATTAACCCAAAAATTTAAGTTCTTTGTCACGTACGTATAGTTTCGAAGTTATAATTATAAAGAAATTATATCTTTTCTCCCTCTCTTGCACAAAGTTGAACAAATCGTAATTCAAAGAGAGGTTCGATTAATGTATTAGATAAATTATTAATATTAAAATTTAAACCATTCGTTAATAGTTAAACTATGCACATCGAGACTGACTTCATATAAACTTGATTAATTTTTTGTTATCGAAATATAAGTTTTTCATTATCCATTTGAGTTTTGTAATGTTTCACTTTTAGCACTGAGTGAAAATTTTGATTTTTTTTTTCACTAGGGCGAAAAAGTCACAAATCTTTGAATAATTTTTTTTCAAAGTTAAAATTTCGACGTCATTTGGAAGAAAAAACCGTTAAATTTAAAGTACAGGCCCTTAAAACGTTAAAAATATCGATAAAATAGAGACTGTTTAATCGGCCAAATTTTTAAAAGTAAATTTTATGTGAATTTTTTAGGAAAGTGCAAAAAAAATATGTCATGCTCGGGTGCAAAATCAGTCTATCGGATCGTATTTTCTCGTTAAAAATGGTTCATTTTACACTTTGTAGCACAATTAACTATTTCACAGAAGTCACACTTTGATAATAAAGAAAAAGCACTAGTTCTATAAAAATGTCTGTGAGAGAATAGAAATTTTATGCAACAAAAATGCATAAATATTGAATTGAAAATATAATATTATAAAGAAGAACCCTACTACGAATAACATTTATGAGTAAAAGATAAATATGGGAGTACAATAGATCTTCAGGTCAAAGTGCGAGATCACCTCATTAGAATAAAAGATAAATATATAATTAAATTATGAAATATTAAATAAATAATAAAATAAAAAGAAATATTTGAATATTATACTGAAATATCATAAAAATTATCCAATTAAAAATACAGTTTTTAATAAAAAATAAGATTAAAGTATCTTATTTTTAATAGAAATTGAGAATGTTAATTAGATGATCTAAAATGATCTTTAAAGGAATACTTACGAGAAACTCATCTCGGATGAAATATTTCGCCCTTATCACTTCCTTATCCTCTCCTGCCTCATATAAAGCGTCCGCTGCAACAAGTTTTAAACAGAAACATTAGACCTAGAACCAGCATAAATGTATTCAAAATTCCCTCTTACCAGGTGTTTGGTAACGATTAAATTCCGCAAAGTAATCGGACAATTTACTCTTGGCGGCTTTAATTTTTTCAGCTAATAAATCTTGCTTATTAAGGAAGAGAATAACGGAAATTGTACGTAACCATCTGAAAGACAAATTAAACAACGTTTTATTAAGAAAATCCGCAACCCTAAATCGTATCTCATCGCGAAAATATTCACCTATTATTCCAAATGCTTTTAAATAAATCAAGAGACTCTCGTAATCGATTCTGCGTTGGATCTTCCCGAAGTACCATGTTATAACTAGAGCAGGCAGTTACAAATATAATTGCTGTAACGTCATTAAAACATTGGATCCATTTGCGGCGCTCATCTCGTTGGCCGCCCACATCGAACATGCTGCAACACGGAAAATTATTATTCAAATTTATTAGGCCCGATTAATTTCTTAAACCGACGACGCCAAACACCCTTCAATCATCTTCTTTATCAGCCATTGAACATGATTCAGGGTTAAGGACAGGCGCTCTAGAAACAGATACTCACTGAAAATTAACTTTATCGACCTGGAACCGGGTCTCAAAGATACCGGAAGTGAGGACACGACACCGTAGAATGTCTTGTTCTGTCGGACTATAATTTGGTTGCTTAATTACACTGACTCGGTCCAAGAAACTGAAAATAACAAAGTATATGGTTAATTTAAAATGTTTTAGCTTTAGAATATAGATTTTAAGCCTCTTCATTTTCATTCCTATTATGGAATGAAAACCATCCCAAAAACCTTTTATATTTGTTCATTATGCATTTTAAGCAAATATTTCAAAATAAATTGTTTATTTTTCTCTTATTAGCTTTAACTTATTTTAACGTTAAATCGGAAATGAAGAGGAGCTCTAACATAGCTTAAATATACAACTAATTTATTTTTATAAATAAATTCATGGACATTGACCCATTGACGCAAAACCAAATCAAGAGAACTTCCTGTTAAAAAATTTGGTATATTTTTTATTCTCTTGAATGGTTTTAAAATGTTGGTAAAAATTCAATCTACATTCTGGTCAAATTAATAAAGCAGATTGTACATTAAAAATTAGTAAAAAGAAACTTATAGAAATTATATTCTTTTTCATGACTGATTACAATTATTCGATACAAATATTTTAAGCATTCAACTAAATCCTACGATGTACCAATCTATCAGAAATCATTGTTTTTTTTCGACCACACAACAACCGTTACCAGTCTAGGTCTAATCAAATGGTTCTACGTAATAAAATTTATCAAATGCCATATCTATTTATTTGCCAATTTTTCAGAATAGACAATTGAATATCTTCTCTACGAATCATTATTTGTTATGATGTGATTAGCACCATGAACAAATGGTTCTATATAGAGCCTCTTTATAGACAGGTTTTTGCCACCGAAACAGAACACACATCCTACAAAGAAGACCATCCCTTTCATACTTTCATCTGTATCCATTCATTGAATAGCAGCAGATTACTAGTATCATAGAAAAACCCGGGTTTATTTCTTCGATTCTGTGCACTTCATCCAAATTTTGAAAACCTTTCAGATAGGGTTGACAATAGTTGATACTGGCATATTAATTTTGAAAATAAAAAAAAAATGACTGCTTGTACTGGATTCGAACCTGCGGTGGTTTCGAGCGAATTTTGAGGCAACGCTTTAACCAACTAAGCTACCCCAGAATTTTTTATTGATTTATTAAGAGGTTCAAAATAATCTAAATACGGTAAAAATTCTTATTCTTGGAAAAAGCACGATATGGAATAATATTTTATATGGGATACTTTTTAAGTTGACAAAAATGTACGTGAAAAATCAATTTTATTGACAACATTTTGACAATTTGGTTAGTTATGAACTCCATAGAATTGTCCATTTCCCAAGGAAATTATAATTTTTCACAATATTTAAACAAAAATGATTATGCCTTTTGTAATTTAAATTTTCTTCCAATATTCTATAACTTTCAAATCCCATTGTATTTTGTATGTAGGTACATGTCGATTCCATCCGCGAATACAGGAAGCGCGAATAAGGAGTTTCCACTGTATTAATTAAAGTATTGATATAATTAACCCGATGATCAGCAAATATAAAACGATTCAATAATAAATCACATTAACCCCAATTGGTGTAACTTACTATTGGGCGCAGTCAATAAGTTGATATTCATTTGATCGTTCAAATGTCTGTTGTACTCCTCTATCTTTCCACAATTCCTCTGTATGTTCGTAGAATTCTTGTGGATAGTTAAAGTCAGGATCTGTGGGAAAAGAATACAGTTAGTATAATCCTCTAGTAAAACCCTCAACTGCTCTCCACTCACTTGAAGCCACATCCTGAATGTAGTCGACCCGGACCTGATTATCGGGCTTCTCTAGCGAGATGGGCGGCGACAGGGTACTCATCGCGCCCGTGATCGTCAGAATCGCGTCTCGGATATTCTTCTTGATGTCCTCGATCTTCTGCTTCCGCTCCCGGTCCGAGAATCCGTTCGCGTCGTGCAATATCCGCATCTGCTTCACGATTGTCGACTTGCCCGACTCTCCGGCGCCCAGCAACAGCAGCCGATGCGTCGCCCGGTACACCTGCTTGTCCTTCTGCAGCTGCTTCGTGATGGCATCGCTGCGCCTCTTCTGGCTCTTGCTGTCATCCGATCCGCCGCCGCCTCCTCCTCCGCCGCCACCAGCTCCCCCTCCACCGCCCGCCGATCCGTCAGTCTGTTTGGAACCGGCCGATCCGAAGCAGCCCATAGCAACCCACGGGGCCCACCAACAGGTGGCTCCACCTCCTTCCGGTGATGCGTCGGGAGACTCGGCCCCCCTAGTGTCACCGTTCCGAGCCAGCCTAAGTCCTCCTCCAGATGAGACCTAGACCAGCCGCCGTCTTGCCAAAGCTCAATTCAAGCCGCCAAGACAACCTATTCGCCTTCTTCGCGTCCTTTCGAGTTTGAGCCTCTTAAATTCCAACTAAACCCTTTTTATTTACAATAAAACGCAACCCCGTTATTGCACTATTCCTCTCTTTGTATGATGATTTCTCCTCTTACTGCTCCTCCTCCTGTTGCAGCAGCAGTCGTGGTTACTGAAAATAAAGCATAAACACACACAAAATCAATACCCACACACCTCTCGCTTCATCTCATCAGGAATAGATATAATAATTAATTGGGATCATTATTTCGCCGTAAAACATTTCCCCCCGAAAATTGTAAACTACTTGTCAGGACTCCATTCCGCTCTCTCCCTCTCTCTCTTTTTGACTGTAACAACGAGGGCAGGAGAAGATTAGAGCAGACGCCCCGATAATCCGTCAACTTCATAAGAGACGACGAGGACGACGCCTCTGCAATTGTTACATTACACTCTCCTCCATCCATCCATCCATAATGCCTAAACTATTTACGAGCTTATTTAGGATCAGAAGCGCCATATTTCGCCCAAATGGCAATATGTACAACACAAATTTGCTGCGAGAGAAAAATCATGACTTGTCAGCATAATAATAGATAATTTATGACAGAAAACTATTTCGAGTCTATACGTTTTAAATTGTATGTGTGGGTCGCCTTTTCTCATCTCTGTTCCTCCTCTTTACCACCTACAACTCATTCCTCCTCCACCTCATCATCATCCTATCCCATTCTTTCTCCTATCCAACTCACACCAGTTCAAAGAGGTCCCCACTGATTGAGAGCCAAACCATATCACTCACTGACCCAATTTACAATTTACATTTTATAGTCGTCGTGTGTCGTCTTGTGGAGTAAAGGAGAGAGAGTTTCCATAGGGTGGAAATAAAACGCAGATTATTTTGAATTAGAAAAAATTGGTTATTAAAGAAGCAATCTTGTCCATAAACAAAAAACGTTAAATTAACGATAAGGAGTACCATTACAAATAAAATATAATTTTAAAATTCTACTACGTTGTGTTTCGGTCTAAACTTAATATAAAACTAACAATCAATAGATTTTGTCACCATTTGAATTTGTTTTAATATTCTAAAATTTCCATAAAAACATTAGGCATCTATATGGCAAATTAATGCCTGGTAACTCCCTAAAAATGTTCCTCTTTCTCCTAATTAATTTATAGAACTAAGTCAATAAATTTAGGCATTATTAGATATTAGGGTTTATCAAAATCACGAGTGTAGTGAGTTATAATGAAGGCCTGTGTGTTTAAACAGGCGTATTGACCGTTTTCTATATATACATACTCGTATTCAAGAAAATGTACTACCGTACATAATAATACATGATAATTAAATTTTAGGATACAGGTTCGATGCTCCAATTTTTGTATTTTTATTTTTTTCTTTGTTAGGTATTTTTTCATTAAATTTTTATGAAATTTTTGAAAAAAACGTGTTTCTTTTTAATTAATTGTTTTGATATAATAAAATTAACTTTTAGAAAATTGAAATAAAATTTTACTTCAATGATTTTTGTGCCCTTAGATCAAATCATGTAAAAATGACAGGATATTTTTTTGAGTACATGTAAACTGTGCCTAAAATCAACTTTACGCTCGTTTTATTGTCGCACAGAACCTAACCTTAAACTACTCGCTTCGCTCGGGTGACTCTTCTTCTCCAATCATACTCCCAACCCAATCCTACATATATAAGACATGATATGAATTTTAAACAAATAAAAAATACTTAAAAATTTCTACTAATGTTTTCTCTTTTTTACAAATTAAATTTTCTAAGCTTGTCTTAGTTAATTATTTTACAAATCAGAGTAAGACCAGTTTTATTAATTTGAATAAATAATAGTGTGATTATATACAAAAATCTCATACTTGGTTTATTTTTTAATAAATTCAATTCTTTTAAAATCGTTGACTATTACAGAAAGCATTTAAATGAGAAACTGACTTATATATATTTTTAAGAAAATCTATCCCGGAAGTCATACTTAAATTATATGAACAAACAAAAAACACTATAGCTTTCAAGAATTCTCTAAAGTACTTGTGCTTTAAAACATCTTTCAGAGAAGAAATGGTAAAAGAATAATGTCAATTTATGTAACCAAATGCGAATTAAACTTCATTCCGTTTTTAATGAAGTACCATTTAAATACAAGATTTTTTAAATAAAAATTTAACAGGCGCCTCCACCACAAGATTCCAAAAACTACCAGATCAAACTAACCACCCTATGATAGGAAAGAGAGCTGCAGGTGATTTATATTTTGTCACAATATAACGCCTTTAAATCCTCTCTCTCTTTCTCCATCTCTCTATTAAGTGTGTGAACGTGTATGTGGCCGCCAAAAATAGACGGGGGCGCCTGCCGACTGCAATGGTATGCCTGGAACAGAGAAAGACACTAACTATACACACTACACACAACTTATCCGTCAATCTGGACATTCATCTATCCCCATCCATCCACTCATAATCATCGGCGATAAAATTCGCGATCAGTGTATCACTATTATTATTGTCATATTCATATCAGTACATTATCTCTCCTCTATCAAGCACACAGAGGTAGTTGTTTTGCCCCGCGCGCGTAATCAGTGAGAGTCTAATATAATTCATGTGGTGTCAGTCAACCAGTCTTCTTCCTCTTCATCATTTGCTGCCTCCAATATATTTAACTAATAATACTGACGACGATTATGATAAAGATAACAACAAAAACAATCGGTACACAATTATTCCATTCACCCTGTCCACACAATTCCCGCTTTATCGGAGAGGAGCCAAAGAGTTTAGCCAGCCAACCAACCAGCCACCCACCGCACCACCATCATCACGCATAGTTTATCTATGCAAAACACAACACCACTATCAACACAACAGTCCACAAAATGTGTGCGAGTTATATCGACAGAAAAAAACACACAGAATAAAGATAAAAGATTATTGGTAAAAGTGAATCGATTTATTATGAACCGTAATCTCCTCCTGATAGTAAAAGCGGAACAACTGTTCCCCGTATTCCTCAAGCTCCGCGCGCCAACGTTTTTGTGGCACGATTTAAAAACAAAGCAATCATCATCCCCTGCATTTCCCATTCCTGTCCAAAGCCCCGATTAAATTGACAGCGAAAAAGCCAAAACCTAATCCGTTTATAGACCGTTTCAAAAATCTGTTACCATTTGAAGGGTAATCACTTTCGGAAAATCTTTTGCCAAATATTGGCTTGAAAATTTTAAAACAAACTACAAATTTAATCTGAAATTCACAACAATTCATCTATAGTTTAGTTAGTTGGCAAAGAACCCGCTCGGTGATTATAGCCCAGATTCATATATAAAATATAAGAATAAGATAGTTGTCCAGATGTACGAAAACGTGTCATTAGCTATTCACTCCTCCACGTAATTCGCCCTAGCTCTCTCTGCCTAACACTATTTCTGACCCTAACTAACTTATTGTTATTTATATAGTAATTGCTTTGAATAATCCGAAGAGCGTTTGGATGGAAGGGATAAAGTGATATTAGACCCGTCCATCATCACCGCTCACAAGGGCAGTATAGGTCTTGTTACTTTACATAGGTTTAATGTTAATATCGATTACCAGCTATTTACAACCCATATCAATCATAAGTACATGCTGTGAGGATGTTTACTCCCTGCACTGATAATTTTTATTGAAATTAAAATATAAAAACACACTTTAGCTATCGATAATTTGGCAACACTTGCCATTAACAACTATAGAATAAATTTCCTGTACTTCATCACAAATTCAGACTCATCATAAAGAATAAAAACTATTTGAGCAAATGTTATTTAAACATGTTTTAAAAAAACATTCAGATTTTACATTTTATTATTGAAATATTTGTACAATTTTCACATTTTAAAATTGCTGGTATTTTTAATTTGAAATTTCAAGGCAGACCTCAGTCGAAAATAATTGTTTTACTTTTCGAAATACCATTTAATTAATAAGAGTAATAAATTTTATTTCAAGAATTTTAAGCATTTTCCGCTATAAATTTTACTTTAATTTGGCCTCAATGCCAATTCTCAATACTATTTTTAATCTTCTAATAAATTTGAAAATGTTCTTGCTTAAAATACTTGAAAGGTTATAATTCTGGTATAAAGTTAATTATTATCATATTGAACATAATTTATAATTTCCAATTTTATTATAAACTCGTAAAAATCATAAATAAACATTAATTAAATTATAAATTTTTCCATCACCTTTACCTAACTGTCTATCTATAACTAAACCTAAGCCCTAACCTTATATTGTGCTTGACCTATACTGCCCATTTGAGCGGCATCAAATGGTAGGTTTATGGCACATATATCATGCCCTGTCATCATCTCCTTTTGCATAAAAATAGGTATGGGAATTGCTTAAGTGTGGAGGAGGCGGTTGGTGGAACCCATAACTTAATGGATTGTTTGGTTCAATTATACAATAAAAATTGTATTAATTCGGTTTAAAAAAAAGTAGACTTCATCAAATTTTACTATTAAGGAGTTTTTTAATTCATAGACTGACATTAGAAAAAAGCTTTTGCTATATATTTTTCAAATACATAAACCTCTCCTTTTGAATTTCTAAACTTCACTCATGTCCATAACTTTAGAAACAGTCTGTCGATTACTGCATACATCCTGTATATTTTTACATTTTATTTCAACTGACTTCCATCTATTTTTAAAAACCGCCATCCAAATAAAAGTCCCACAACAGAGTAGTGACTTCTTTGATTCTTGGCCACAAACCCCCTCCTTCCTCCTTTCATCATAATCGTTTCATTCTCTCCGTCTCTTACACACTCCTAACAAAAATGAATATTCATCCGGCGAAATTATGCCACGAAACTAGATTATAAATACACATCTTCACACTTTTACTCGGCAGAATAAATAAAACAGAGAAATAAAAAAAAAAACAAAAAAATCGTGATAATCGGAGCCAATAATAAAAGTGTCAATCTATTTTGTCCTTCCTCTCTGTGTCGCTCTCCAACCAACGAACCAACCACCACCACAGATACACCGGGATCAGAATTGTAATCGTCATTATCATCATCATCGCCAGCAGCATTACTTCCAGCTTCCATAGAGACGAGACGGGAATTTTCCAGGAAATGAAAGCACAATATTACGATAGACATACAACTTTTCATCAGAATAAATAGTACTATACTACTACTACGGAGAGGACAACAAAAACAGCAGCCGTTTTGATAAGGACTCCACCTCTGCTACTGGGAACTATGTTTTCTCTCTTTTTCATCCTCTTCTTCTTCCTCACATTCTCCATCATCCGTCCGTCCGTCCGACCTCTTTGTTAACGACAAATCTATTTTAATAATTCGCTGAATTACTTTTACGGATCAAATTATCTATAAATATACCAGGCTAAACAGGATTCGGAGACGATAACAGACATACTGAGCCGGATTCCATTGTCAATGCATTCCTCCTACTAAACTTACCTATAGTATATATAAATACACATAGTTAATCTGACTATTTCTAAGGAGCGTTGAACTTTAGAACATTCTTCAAATTCTACCTTTTAGAATTTATTTATAAAATATTAAAAGTTATTAATTTTAAATAGTATAAGAAGCTTCAAGAAAGACATTGTTTTTAAAAGCATTTTCAAATTATATATTATAATTGAATTACCTGTTAATGTAATACAAAATTTTAGATGAATTCAAAGCAATGACACTAAAGGAATTTTAAAAGCTTTCTTTATTTGATAAAATTTTTAGATTTTCAAAAATTAAATATAAATAGTTTTGTGCATAAATTCCTCAATTAAAAATATGACATTTGAGGCCCACCGTCCCGTCTCGACTGTATTTGTATGAAAACTAAGACCGAAAGTCTGTACAACGAACCCAAATTTGAATGAGTTTTCAAAAATTTTTATTGTCCACAATTTTTGTTTTTTAATTTTTTTCTGGATATAAATTATTGTTTAATACTATATGCTCTAATTTTAAAAATAAACTTTGCACTGAAAACCAAATTTTCAAAGATGTGCTGTAGCTTTTTTAAGAACCTAAAGGAATTTTAAAATGGCTTTATTTGATGGAATTTTTAGATGTTGACACAAAACTTTTACTAAACATTTTTCAATAATATGTTTAAATTTTTTCACAACTAGTCAATATAATATACAAAGAGTTTTTTTTATAAAAGTTCCTTAAATAAAAATATTCAACGTTCGCCAGCTAGACGCACAGCTCGCTAAATTCATACAAAAAAGAACCGCTGACTTTGTTTAAACAAA
>JXOV01019919.1:0-21518 GCA_001014945.1 Clogmia albipunctata | reverse complement strand
TTCTTTTTTGTATGAATTTAGCGAGCTGTGCGTCTAGCTGGCGAACGTTGATTATTTGATGCTCGCTGTCCCTACTTGTGTTTTCATATAAAGATTAAGACAAAAGTCGGGACGGCAAGCTTTAATTGTGCTACTAAATTTGTGTATCTTAAAATAATATATGTTATACGAATAATATTGACTTTAAAAATGTCTCCAGATCATAATTAAGAAGTCGGGGAGATTCAAACAACAGAGCTTAGTAGATTAAGTTAATAACACCTGGCAAGGAATTAAATCCTAACCAAAAAATAACTAGAAAACTGTAATGAAAGAATTTTAGGCAGTAGGGACAAACACTATCAGATCCGATCGCCGTCCACGACGAAGAGTGTATAGGCGTCATCTTTGCACCCTAAGGATTTATGTCGGTTAAACACTCAAGTTAAGACATTCATTCAATACTCAGTCTAACAACCCATGATCTAACAATTCCAACCCTATCCTATAACTAACCAATTGAAACTCGAACTAATAGAGCGACTCTTATAACACTCTACCAAACCTCGATCCAAAACGTTTTCACCAGTCTATGAATAAGGAAAAGAAAGAGGACATGGTAGGGAGGTTGATAATCGACGTCGTAAGATCAATAATCGATTACAGAGAAGCTCCTTGTATGATTGTGAGTTATAGCTCCCGTGTGTGGCTCACTTACTCTGTTGATTATAATTTTCTTTCATAACAATGATAAAGTCGAATTAAATGCTTTATATTTAAATAAAATTTTTAATAGATATTTGTTGGATTTAAAAATATAGTAATATTGAAATTTTGATGATAATAAATTGGTTATTCTACTTAATAGTATCTAATCAACTTTATTGCAAAATAATAAATATTTGATAAATTTAATTACATTTTTTTTATGAATTTTCATCTAAAAGATCAAAAGATGACATTGAGATTGTCTCAATCGAAAACCAGTGTGCCAAAATCATTGTTTACCTTGGACGACCTTGCAGTTTATGCGACGAAAAAAAATTAACAGCATACAGTTTTATCAGTTCTTGACCAATTACTGAAAACCAAATTTAGATGCTAATTGATTTATATCCGTTATAAAGATAACAATTATAACTATTATCTCACTTTTAGGTATTGTAAAAATTGATCGTTTTATTTCTTATTGAAAATAATTAAATTAACAGATAAAGGCTAAATTTATATTTAGCATCGCTTTTGTTATATTCAATAAATAAAAATTTCAATTATCACGATCAATAGTTATCTAATCAAATTGGTATTTCTTCAAGATTTTTTCACTCTGTTTATACATTCTTCTAGAAGAATTTCTAAAGTAAACTAACAGGAATGACCTACTCAACAAAAATTAGATAAATGATTACTATATTTATCCAAAAATTTATTAATAATAATCTATTAAATAGTTAAGAAAGAGGTTTCATTACCCATTTTATTTCATTCTTTACAATAGATCAACAAGTCTTAAAAATACCAAAAATGTCAGGAAATACGACTAATTACAGGACACAACACTATGTATGGATACCTACACAGATTAGGACTCCAGAAAGACGGTAGTGCAGAAACCAAGATTCTTAGCTACCTAAGGAAACTGTCACTTTATCAGGAACAAATAGCGACCATAGAAATACCAAGCAATTGAACTTGATGAAATTTAGATCGTTGATCGATAAGGACAAATCACCAGAAGGTGCATTAGACCTAAGATCGCGTGCAACCACACCACTTACATAACCTCCTAAATATATTTATGCATTTTTGTTGCTTAATATTGACATTCAAATTTGCACAAGTGTTTTTTCTTTATTATTAAAGTGTGACCTCAGTGAAAGAAACCCATCAATTTTATATGTACGTCACTTTCGTTGGGCGTGGTTTCACTGTGATTTGTTAGTGTAAAATAAAATAAGCTATCCATCGGAGAACTTATGAACTACGTTTTCTTGGGTTTATTATAGAGGGCGCAACATGTATTTTTACAGAAATTCAAAGAGTTTTTAAGATTTTGTGTTAATTTATTTAAAAATGCATACAATTTTGTATAAAACACGCATTCTTTTTGCACTCCCGTATCGAAACATACCCTTTTCGATATCCGTTTGAGTTATCGCTCTCAGTGAAAATTTTGAATTTTTATTTCACTTATGAAAAAAATTTCATAAACAATCCAACAAATTTGTCTCAAAGTTAAAATTTGATCGCCGTTGTTGCCCTTAAACTACACAAAATATCGGTCTCGACTATGCCATACGACCGTGATTATGTTGCAAATTAATTAACGTTTCCTGCTTTTAAATTTTAATATTTATCGTTTCAACAGCCATCTACATATAATTTGGCAATTTTTGTTCGATTTTTGGCACATTACATAGATATCGGAGATAAATCTGCTTAACTGTAATGTAAGTAAATTATAGTAATAGCCTTATATTACTTTAAATAGAAATTTATTTTATATAAATTAAATTAAAGCAAACACATGTTCTATGTCACAATAAAATAGGCATTTGCCTTATGACCAAGTAGTTAAGAGGAAACAAACTCTATTAGTTTGAATTCCAACCGTTAACGGTAACTTTACAATTTGAGATTTCACTTGAAATGTATGTGAAACATATCAAATTTTAAATTTTCCTTGTAAATAATGAAATTTATTGTGAAATTGTAAAAATTTCAGTGTTCATTTGTGGAGTGCAAAGAACGTTATGTCCTGCTCGGATGTAAAGTCCTGTATTTTAAAAAACAATTGACTTGTAGCACAAATAACTATTATAAATGATCATTCTCATTAAAGAAATAGATCGAATTGTTCAATTTTTTCATCAATTTTCTATTAAATTTATTATGTTTTTCTGAATATATGATCATTAAATTAATATATTTATATCTTCTCCACGACAAAATAGAAAACTCTTATCAATACCATTAACAATTTATAAAAATATCATTATAAACTCAACAAATAAATTAAACGTAAGGTCCATTAAAAGTCTGTCTGATCTATTGAAAGGTTTCTTCTCTTCAATCAAAGCAATTTGCTTATATTGGAAATAAGTTTTCAATAAAAATAGCTCCATGTAATCCCTAAATGGATTCCAATTACGTTCGAAATAAGGAGCAGCCATCAATTCCTGCACACATTTACCGTACGCTAAGAGTCTGTTGTGACGGCTTGTCAAGGAACTTCTTAAAATTGTTGCCTTTCTTCTCCTCTTGCACATCTCACAGACCAGATTGAAGACGAAAAAAACCACGAAAAACACAGCACGGAGGAAAAATAGAGCAGTGGAGGAAGAAAATTGAATCCGCTTACGAGCAACAAGTTGTTTGGGACTATTCTTAGAACACAGGACGACCTGTCACAATCCGAAATTCAATTAGATTAAGTCGACATTCTTGAAGAAATCCAGAGACAAACAGTAATTACGCCGCCCGGTCCGTTGTATAGTAAATTCTAAAAATTCTACAGATAATCCCTTTCGGTAAATAGATCCCAGGGCTCCTCTACCGAAATCAACATGTGAATTCAGTCACCAAATTTAGCACACTTGGCAATTTCCATCTAATTGTCGCCCTAAATTGATCAAATAGTCCTAAATCGACCCATTCCACCATCTTTATTCAAATATTCAAAGAAATCCATCTTTCTCATCCCCTATTCTTCCTCTCCACCACCCCACCCCACGCCATCCCATCCACATTCCACTGTGTGCCTGCCTCTGAACCACATCGTTGCCCGTAATTAGGTCAACTCGATTCTTGGCCATGTCTAGAGCTGCACAAAAACCGTCTACTGTTTGCCAATAACAAGGAATAGAAGCAGCTAGCTAGCTCCCCAAAGGGTCACTCGCTCGGAATTTTATTGACCAAAACCCAGAGCTCTCCTCTTCCGTTGATGTGATGATGCTGTCTGCTGCTGCCCATAATCGATACCACTACACACGGGCACGAGTCAAGCGCAAATACCAGACACTCAATTTTATCGATTTCAATGAATACAAGCATTTTCTCTCTGTTTCCCTTCCTTATCGGAATTTGAATAGCTCTGATAACATCAACTCTTCTTCGTCTCCCCCATTTCCCCCCACCTCCTCCACAATTCGATTCACCATCATCATCATACTTCCAAATTTGTACTTGTCTATTTCGTGCAGGAATCTAGTTGTGTCAATTTTAAGCCGCTTTCTCTCTGAGCTTGAAGCTCCGAATCGATCAACATTCTGCCAAATTACAGGTGATTAGTTTTTAACAAATTTAAAAGCTCACAAAATGATTTTTGTACAAAAATATTACAAAATTGTCCTTTAAATAAATAAACATTTCATAAAAACTGTTAAATATTTAAAGCTTTTGATTCTGAATTTTACTGTTTTAAACTTTTAATACTTTAAAGTCTTTATAACAAACAACAAACTTGTTAAACTTAGCTTAAATCAAAAAGTAATACACTTCTGGCTTGCTAAATATTTTTCCAATTAGCACTTTCTCTGGAATTTAGTCTTTTCGATTGTTTAATATTGAAATATTTTACCTTAACAGCATTATATTCTGAGAAATTTAGCGTTAATTAATAATTTAAATTGTTAACCTTTGATGTGAAATTATTTCAAAATAAAAGAACTGGCCCATTAAATCTCGTGACATTTGAGAATAATTATTGAAACTATTAATTATTCAAACTAAGATTTAAGTTGTAAGCTTCTCATCTGATTTACTTTAAATTAATAAAATTTAACTTAAATGAAGCCTAATTAAAAATTTAGTCAAGTAAATAATAAACAATATTACGCATTTTTGTTGCATAAAATTGATATTATAACACTAAAGTTTATTCTGTCAAAGACATTTGTATAGCACAAGTACTTTAAAGAATCTTTTGTGCAATTCCGTATTGAAAAGAAGCTTCTTTTTAACGTAAATTGGTTCTGTAACGGTTTACTTTACAACACAGGTGCGGTAATATTTCAAAATTTTCATACATTTTAGTCACCAATTTAATGAAATTACATATTGTTGTCAAAACCATTTAATTGTGTATTCCCATCTCACTCTAATAAACACGCTGTGTCTTGCTTTTTTCACAATTTAAAAAAAACCGTTACGAATAATAATTGTCAATAAATTGGTATTTTTTTCAGAATTACACAAAATAGCGTTCAATCAACGTGACTTATGTGCGAGCAAGAGAAGTAATATAGAGCTTTCTCCATCTTCCCATGAAATTAGAAAAGTAAAAAAAAAACAATGTGAGGAAGAAAACAAATTTTAAATTCGATTTTAAGAAAACGAATGTTCTTTTTTAACATTTGTGTTAATTTTTTTTTTAAATGCATAACATTTTGTATAAAACACGGTCGATAAGCATTATTAAACACTCGGGACTTCTTAAAGGCACTTGCTCTACTCGTGGCTTAAAACAATTCTTGTATTTAATATTGCCTTATCTCATCGACTTTATTGTATAAATAACTATAAAAAAAAAAAAATTTCCCTTTCAATTCCTGTAAGGAACATGGGGGGTCGCAACCTCAACCAACGGGTTTTTGCGACATTTCGGTGACTATTTGTTTTCAGTGTATTATTAGTCAATTAATAGCACCTAGACCAGTTTGAAAAAGGACCTAGTCAATCCTATCCGCCCAGGGATCGAACCCTTGACTCCGAAGAGGCAGCCGGATGCGTTAACACATCGGCCACGAGACAGATATAAATAACTATAAAAGTGCTTTAAATTTTGTATAAAACACGGTCGACAAAAATACTAATATAAAATAAAAATAAGATAAACAATAAATGTAACATTTTTCCAATATAAATTCGAAAAGTTAGCTTTTTCCTTGATTTGAGTTTCTAATAGTCTTTCATTATGAAAACTTCTGTTAGGATGTAATATCCTATTTTTAATTCTGAAAAAATGGAAAACTAACAAAATCTACTATTACAATATTCATACAATAAATTTAGGTTGATAATTAGAGAATTAATTACTGAACAATACAGTTTTGTAAATATACGAATTTAGAAAGTAATAATAATTGTGGTTATCAAGTATGTTTTATAATCCCAATGCTAACCTTAAACAAACCAATTAGAACCAGTACTAACAGAGAGACACTTATAACACCCAATATGTCCAAAAGCGGATTGATGAGGAATACAACCTAAAGCAGGGAGGTCGGTAATCGACGTCGTAAGGCCTAAATGGATTACCAAAAAGGATATTGAGCTATTGTCCCCAAATGCTAAGCACAACATAACATAACCGTGTATTATAGACAATTCCCAAAATCAAAAAATTAATTTATGTTTCTTTTTGGAAACTGAAAAGATTCATGACTATTTGACTTTAATATTTATTATTTAGATGCTGGGATCACACTTTACATATTGTCCTAAACATCCTTTCGGAAGAAACAATCCTGCGGAAATATAAATTTAATCTAACAAAAATGGAATGGTATTTAGATATCATCTTAAACACCCTATTTATATCAAATTTAAAAATAAGCCTTTTCATCTACCTAATAAATTACAAAACTATTAATTAAGCACCACAAATTCTAAACTAATTTTATAGCTGGTTGTTTTATTTACTTTCCATTTGGCCAACAACCAACCAACCGTCTCTCTCTCTCTCACACAGAGGAGCCCACCCAATTCGATTGATTCGATAATTTCGGATTTAGATTCCACGAAAAAGTGGTAATAGTCATCATCATCGTCTCTCTGTAATCGAGCAGCACAGCTTGTATGTCCGGACAGACGGCGGGCGAAAAAATTTCCGAAACATCAACACACGATATTCCCATTCCATTTTATAAACTTATAATTCGTCAGAGAGGAGATCAGAATCGAAAGGGAAAAAAGTGGGAAGGAGGAGGAGGAGAAATGGACTCGACATTTTTTGACCGCTTCTCGTCGTGTGTTTTGCTGCTCCTCTCTAAAATACTCTCTCTTTTTTGTGCTACTGCTGCTGCTGTTAACTCGATGACTTGACTACTCCTCAAGAACACCAAACACAACACACAGAACACCAGAATCGAATCGTCCAAAAACGCAACAGAAGCATCATCAAAAGCAGCAGTAGCAGCGCCGCGCGGCAGCAGAGTGGAGAGACAACACGCAACAACAAATAGAATTCGCGTTAAAAATAGACTTGGAATGGTTAAAAATACATAGCGCGCGCTCAAAGTACACAGTTGAGCGACACAACAACACGACAGATAGACACCCACTGTATATTTTGGTACCAAACCGAGCCAACAAAGTGGCCAACAGCACAGCAGCAGCAGAAGCTCCTCCGCGCGCTCAAAAAGATAAATACGATGATAGGAGGAGGTGGACAAATGGATCGATGGACAAGCCAAGATAAGTGGTGGGCAAAACAGATAGCAGCGCCCCACGACCAAGTTGTCGCCAGTTGTGGTGTAGTAGCCCAGCCAGACTCCTTCACGGATTATAGTCCTTCACCGACAATTTTCAAGGCACACACAACACAGAAGCAATAGTATTATAGTGAAAAAAAGCCGGCAACACTTTGTAATTTGACCCAAATCCATTTTGGACAACCACAATTCTATTCTAAGCGTTTCCTTTCCCCTCCCCCCTCATAAGAAAGCTACAAAAAAGTAAAACACATGATCCGATATTAAACAATTTTGGGTGTCATGCACTTTAATATTAAGGCCATAATACCTTACAGTCCTAACACCAATTGGATTGTCTTTAAAAGTTATCTATTAAGGATTCAAATTAACCAAAATTTCATCAATGAAAATGAAAACTTTGGAACATCTTTTGAAAAAGCTTTCATAGACATATTTTGGTACAAAGTACGAGTACGTACATTAAAGAACTGTTTCAGTTACATTTAATGGACCTAAAATTAATAATTTTATAAAAAAAAAATATATAAATGTTTCAGAAGTTGGACAAGATTCAGCAGCTGACCCATCAATCATCTAAAAACAACGAAAGAAATCTTTCTAATACAGCAAAATATTTATATTTATATTAATTGATTAATCTAGAATTAAATGGGATTTTAAAAAGGACACAATTATTATAAATGGGAATGAATACCATATTTGAAATAGTTATTTAATATTTAATACTTGTTTACCTAATTCTTCTATACAAAATGCTTTCTATAGTGTGGAAAGCACGATGATGAAAGAAATTGAAAAAAGTTTGAAAGTCGTTTCAGATTTATCACAATCTTGATAATTGGGGTTTCCCAATTCGTAGTTTCGTTCTAAAGCTTTAAATAGTGTGCTAGTTTGAAGTTTGTTTTATTTATGGTAAATTTTTGGAAATACCAGTCAAATTTCTAAAGTGAAATAATTTCTGACTATCAACCGTAAACAAATGTTATACAAGTTGTACATCATTGTAAAAATGTATAATATAATACCTATGTAAGTAATAAACTACCATAGAACAAAACGAAAACATATTGTTGAGGAAATATATATAAATATTTATTCTATACTAGAGAAGTTATCAATAGCAAGGATGTAAGAATCACATATAAAAAAAAGATCAATGATTATAATATCCAAATTTTTTGTTGTTATAACTGTAAAAGTTCTATTATTTCTAATGTTTGTCCATTATGTTAAAATGATATTATTCCAAAGAAGTTCTAATAAAATCTGTCATTTAATTACATATCTACGCAAACATTAATTATTTTATTCAAATATAACAAATTTGTTTTAATAACAAACATAATAAATCATAGAGACAAATTTTTGGATGATATTTATATTGTTAATTATATGACAATTCGAACAGTACATATAACTAATAATTTATCCCTTTTTAAAAAGTGAACAGATCTATACTGCCCTTGTGTGTGGTGCTAAATGGCGGGTTCTTCGCCCACAAACTAATAACCTTTTTATATGTTTACAGGGCACAAATACTATTACAAAAATCAATAGTTTAAATTGTTGTAAAAACTCGAATTTAAAGAAGGTTCACTGGAAAATCTGAAATCTACCATTATATTATTGTGAACACATATTCAATATCCTCTTTCAGTCTTATTTTAAGGATAAAATTTAAAATCAAATGATCTTTTAAGACATTTTGTTGTAAACAAATGTGTCCAAAATGTCATTTTTGTGAATAAAAACAGTTGGTTGCTAAGATTGATTTTGAATTGGACTATGAAAGTTACAAACACATTTCAAAATAATGGACGAAAAGAAAGATCAAATGGGGTTTTGACTGATTTATATGAAATTTGGCATTCTTTATTCATCATGGCGATGCCTTAATATGGTATATAAATTAACTGTTAGAAAGTGACAAAAAATGAAATTTGTTTTATAAAAGTTATGCAAAGTTAAATCTCAAAAGAATTTCTAATATTTTTAAAATATTAGCGATAATATAAACATAGAATAAATCTCAACTAAGTTGGTGAAACTAAAATAGATATTCTAATCTTTAAATAGTTTTTGCTATTGTTTGTATACAGTAGGTTTCCTCTAATTTATAATAGTTTTTTTTGTTTAAATTATCCTTTTAGTTTAGTTTTAATTGTATTTGTATATTTTAAAATGATATCAAAGGATGAATTGTAAAATCTATATAATAATTTTAAAGGAAGGCTATCTGTGCATCCTCACAACATCTGTGTATAGTCTAGATAGCAGGAAATCAGCTGACAACTTGAACTAAATGTATATATTATATAACTAATAACAAACTCCTCCTCTAAAGCGTCCAGACCTATACTGCCATAGTGTGCTAAGCTGAATGGCTTACCTAATAAACATTTTTATCCTATTCTATCACAATACTCAAGAACGTTTAAACTTTAAAGGAATCATTACATTGCAATAGGATCGATATCAACAATTTAGTTAGGGCCAGAAATTGCAATAGACAGGGAGAGCGAGGAGGAGCGTATGGCTATTCACCATACCTCCGGTGATACATTATCGTGCATCGTTACAATTATCTTATTCATATATCTATATATGAATAAGAGCTATAATACCCCAGCAGGTTCTGCGCCCAACTTATCAATTTACCAACTTTAAAATGGAAGAAAAAGGTATTACTCTGAACATTTAAAACAATTGAAGAAAATAGAGGCAAAAATAGTTATTTATGCTACAAGGGCGTAAAGTCACCTGTTTTGATTAATAAAACGAATATCAGAGGTTTCATTGCACTAGTGCGAAAAGTTAATCATTAAAAAGTTGAAATTATTTATTAGAGCTATGAATTCTATATAGGATTATCAATTTTTTTAAATAGATTAAAAAAAGTGAAATTCCCAAATTATCGTTTTGTGATTTGACGATTGTAAACAAGTTAATAAATTGTTTTGGTTTAATTCTTCCGGTATTTCTCGGCCAGAAATGATAAGAGAATTTATTTGGGAATCTTAAAACGTTGTGTGTACTGCGCGCGTATGACTATGCGAAAAAGCTGCTAATATCACACCGCGCGCCGCGAAAAGCATCGAATATTATTAACACTGAATTGGTTTCAAATCTGCGAGGCCTTCTGCGACGATTATTACAACAAAAGCCCACTTGGATGGGAACGGAATACACAGTACATCATAATAATAAAAAATTGAACCACGTTACTGTTATTATCATCGTCATTATTGGTGCTGGTGGTGCTTTAGAGAGGCAGAGCAGAGGAGCCACCGCCGCCGCACACCCTCGCAACAACAAATAATAATAATAATGCGGCGACCAACTTTTTGCACACTTATTTTTGGAGCCGCTCGCGCGCGCGATGTGTGTGTGTGTGCAATAAATTTCGACTCCTCTTCTACTCTACACGACGAACGACTACGACACAACGAACGCGAGACGACGAGCAGAAGACTATTATTATTCCATTACAATTCTCACCCACAATCCACAATTAGATTTTTGTTTCTAAATTATATTTAGAACAATCATAATTAAAATATGTCTAGATATTTCAATTAAAATCCGTCCAGATTTGGATTGTGTGTTTATTTATTTATACTGTGTGTGAGAGATTTAGATAAATTATATAGCAACACTTTAATTTTTATTTCACTCTCGCTATTTATCCTCTCCCGTTCATTCGTTCTCTCCACGAATGAACGACCAAAAATTTTGTTTTCCATACACAAATAAAAGTCATACAGAACAAACACATAGGCAGTTCGATTTATATGAAAAGGTAAAAATGGACTTTTCCTCACTTTATAGTTGTTTTTAAAAACCTTTATTTGATTAATTATGGATTATTAAAAGGTTCAACAGGACAGGACCCAAGTGAAAAGTTATATCAATTTGAAAATAAGATTTTGGGAGAGAAAGAGAACAAGTATAATACTTGTGTGTGTGTTTGTGCTTTTCATTCTAAATTAAAATAAAATACTTTCGATTATTCAGCTGATAATAGCTCTTGCGATAAATTTTAACAAGTTAAAATAAGCCGGGGGGCGGCTGGGTTATTAAAATTAAAGCAATTGTCTTCGTTCCACTAAATAAATAAGGAAAAACGAATTCTCGAAAGAGAAAAAGAAAATTCTCTGAGAAAGTCCAATTCTCTCACTCTCTCATTCTCTATATTTGAGCTTTTTGGGGCCTTTTGCCTGTGAACTTACACACTTAACATTATCATTATTATTGGGTATTTGCTCAAATATTATTATGATGAAAAGTAAATATAGTAGGAAAAACACACAATTTTTCTGGCTCTATATTATAATATTTTGTTGAGACTTTTTCTCCTATTATATGTGCGATGACAACGAGACAAGACACGATTTTGCACAACAGGGGTGGAGGAGGAGGAGAGTAGAGTGTGGAGCGGAATTAAGCACACAGGCGGCGATGAAATTTTTTTTTAAAATCCTCCCAATGAAAAAATTAAGAAACAAAATTCGCCTTCTTCGATCACTCTTGACACTCACTGCTGATTGGCTCCCGTTCTGCGCCCCTTTATTCGGCATATAAATAATCCCAATTGTGTGTTTAATCCAATCCAGACACCATATACACAGGTGACCTTAGCTGGGGCTCTTCTTCTTCCTCCGTAGTATTCCACTCAATAATTTTTGTCTTCCGGGAGTCTCTTGCACACAAACACACACATGCACATAAACTCACGGAGGCGCACACACAAGCACGCACATTCGACACCCACAAAATCACTTTTTGCAGTGGATTTTTGGCTGCCTTCGCTCCAGATTACAACCCCCGACCGACTCCTGGAGCTGCACCATACACTGCCATGCACACACTCCACCACCACCGAACGGACGAGCAGCGGGAGAGGAGCACCACCGCACAAAAATTAGATTGGCCACAATTTTTTCTTCAATCCGAAACGGAATTTTATTGCCCTTTTTGCACACAATCGCACACGCACACACTATTCTGGCTCGTGTGTCCGGAGACGGCAGCCCTTTGCAGCCACGGAAAACACCCGACTTTTCGCGTATCCCGCCCCGCTTTTCCGCAGCACACTTTTCGCCTTTAACACACTCAATTTTAACTTTTTTCTAGCAAAATGGATGATTGTAATACATACATATATAATAATAATATTAAATTTAATATTTGAAAACGAAACCGTTAACTGACTCTGCTCGGCGGGTTTCTCTAATGGGAAAAAGTCTGCTAGGAACGAGTCGGTTGAGAAGAAGAAACGGAGCGGCTTTATTGTTTGTTCGTCGTCGGATTAGATTAAAAGAAATAAATGTGGAAATATAAAAAATTGCTTTTTTCAAAATCGAAAAACTTCAAAATAATAAATTTTGACTTAGGGTTCTTATCACAATTTGCGAGCGGGCTTGTCATTTTCAAATATATTTTTGGAGTTATAACTTTTTAGCTTTGAATATTCGAATAAAAATATTTGAAAATTATAAAAATAGTGAATTGTATGAAATGACAAACGTTTATTACATTAAAATGTTATATACGACAAACAGTAAATATCCTAGATTGTGCTTTTATCACTTAAATGTAAAACATGATGTACCTATCTAATAAACTCTATTTCAAATGTTTATCTACAACCAAAACAAAACTAAAATTCAAAATATTTGAAGTTTTAATACAAGACTGAGTTCGTTAAAAGAACAATTAAATATATTTTCAAATATTTTTCCGGGTTTTTGCTAAAATTTACGTAGGGTTTCCAAACCAACCAAACTGTCAAAAAAATCTTTAATCAGATGTTTAACCTTCAACTTTATTTAATCTCAAGCAACTCAAACCATCAATTTAAACGACCTTCGTCCCAATCAGAACTTGAGAAGCAAGATATGAATTTTTCGTTGGAGAAAACGAGACCATCCGAGGTCCTCAAACTGCCCCCGAATATAGAAAAAGAAGATCCCTTTCTTTGAAGACCGTCTAAAGGTATGCAATTTAGTTATTAAAACTGATTACATTTAATAATTTACATTACTCATTAGCTGGAGAGTAAATCTGAGGATATTTCGAAAATGGATAACGAATTAGAAAAGAGAAAACTTGAGCTGGAATTTTTAAAGTTGGCTTCCGAGAAAGAAAAGATCGAAGTGGAGAAAATGAAAATCAAACTTGAATATTCAAAACTGAATTTGGAAAGAGAGAAGTTCGAGTTTGAAAAGACTGAAAAGGAATGGAAAAACAAATTATTGGAATTGGAAGAGGAACGAAAGATAAGGGGATTTTAATTAGAAATACACAAAACTTGCTTTACCAATAAGTCATGTACTTTGAACTCATTTTGTAATAAAAATTTATACAGAAAGTATTCCACTTTTACTCTAGTGTTGTGTGACTCCCAGTGAACGATAAAACCGCACACTATTGTTCTTGATATTTCTGAAACTAGAAACTATTGTAGATTTTTTCTTTATAGTCTATAAACAGCTGATAAGAGCCTGTTTAACGGTTTTTTTTTCAAACAATGCAAGTTAAATTCAAAACTGACAAGTCAAACCAAAACAAACAAATTGTTTACGTTTTGTAAAAAATTGTATTAAAATCAAATTGATTTTGGTTCCTCCTGTTTTCATGTAAGTAGTACGTTGATAAAGTTGTATAATATTGTACTGATTTCAAATTTCAATATTTAGAACAGCCAAAACTACGTGGAGATAAATAAGAGGGAAATACAAAGAACTACTGCAAGTTTTACATTGAATTATTTTACAGAAAAAGGAATGGGTTCCCAAGTCAGTAACCAGATGAAATCTAAAACCACTGACTACACACCAAAAACGGTTTATCAGTGTAAAGTCTGCAGCCGAACATTCAATCGGTCCAGTTCTTTGGAAACACACAGCCAACTAGTTCATAATACGGACAAGCAATGCAAAATCTGTAATAAAACTTTCACTACTATTAGCTATTTGAGGAACCACATCAAGATTCATACCGGTGATAGGGCATTCCAATGTAAAGTGTGCTTAAGTAGATTTATTCTATCATCGCAATTGAAAGTACATCAGAGAATAGTACATGAAGGAGAAAAGCGGCATGTTTGTAAAGTCTGTAATAAAGGATTCCCTTATCTTAATAATTTGAAGAGACATTCAATGATGCATACCGGTGAGAAACCATTTGAATGTGATGTGTGCAGTAACAGTTTTCGGTACTTGAGGTCCCTTCATAGGCATAAGGAATCATTTCATTCAGATAAAAATACACGCAAAGTATGTACGAATCCTAATTTGAAAAGACCTCCTTCCATGGATCAAGAAGAAAAGAATCCAGAGATCAATGAAGAACAGTTTCAACTATTATCCAATATAAAAATTGAACCAGAATCTTTTGAAGAGGTTGAAAGTGGGAACTATTTTCCTTCCATGGAAGAAACGTTAGTTGAAGATCAGCTTGATGTCTCGGAAAACAATTTGGAGGTTGTAGTCAAAGTAGAACCTGAAGAATTTGATGAAGGGAGATCTGATTTTGCAAATGTTTAGTGACAATTTTCGTGTTTTCATTTTCGTTTCGTTTTGTTCATAGTTAAAGTATAACAAGGTTCGTTTTTATCTATTGTCCATAAAATTAAAGTAACTTACTCCCAATAAATACCTTCATACCAAATGTATTTGCTTTATTTAATCATTTTTAATATGTAGTTTTCTCAAGATATTTAAATCCTAAGGATTTAAGTATCTTGGTTTTTCCTATTTCAGTTAATGCAATATTTTGTCTACGAATCATTTTTGTTATGATGTGATTAGCACCATGAACAAATCAGTCTCTATACAGCCTATTTGTTGACTGGTTTTGGACCATCCCTTTCAATACTTTCATCTGAATCCGTTCATTGAACAGCAGCAAATTACTAGTATTTAGAAAGTTTCGGTTTATCTCTTCGATTCTATGCACTCCATCGATGTTTGGAAATTTTGTCAGGGTCTAACTAATAGTATTGACAATAGTAGTTGTTTGATAATAAAGCCGTGGATATTATTTTTTGTAAATGCATTTAAACAATTATTTATCGCACAAAAACGAGTAATGAAATTCGAAAGAAAAAAAAATTACGGTCTCATCAAAAGTGTTTTATTATTCAATTCAACTTAGACTGGTTGGAAAAAGATTGAACCCACTTAAAATTTGAATTGTACCTGTTATCGACTGAGATACTTAATATAAATTCTTATAGACAAAAATGCTCATTTTGGAAAAAATTCTAAAAACAACATATTTTATTAGAAAAATATTATAACAACCACTATGTTTTAAGTTTCCTACATTAATCTTTAGTTTATAAAACTATTTTAAAAACTTAATACAAAGTACTAATTAATTAAAAATCAATATTCCTAAAAAGTGTTTTATTTTTATAATCGACATTTTTAACTAAAAAAGGTGTAGTGTTCACCACATCCACGTTCTTTCAATTAATAGTTATTTATACAACAAAATCGATAAGATAAGGCATTATTAAACACAAGGGTTGTTATAAGCCACGAGCGTATCGAATGCCTTAAAGAAGGCCCCAGTGTATAATAAAAAAGCACTTATGCTATAATAACGACTTTGACAGAGCAAAATTGAATGTCATATCAATTATAAGAAACAAAAATTCATAAAAATATTTATTATTTTTTTTATAATTACATATTTTGCAAGATAATAAATTTGACTGCTGCTTTCTTATTTGGTAGTAGAGTTCTCATATTGTTTGGTTAACTTATCGGTATTTATCGTAATTAAAAACCAATAATCGATAATTAGCAATTATAAAATATAAACTGCTTATAAATTACACTTTTAAGCATATAGTATCTCTATTTTTTTGGTTACAGTTATGTCGTATTTGTTTACTTTTATTAATCATAGAAGGCCACTTCTTTGAATAGGTAAACAATTTCTTTATAAACAAAGATTAAAAAATTAAAAACATTTATTATTTTAGCTACAAATAAACAAGGATATTTAAAAATGGACAGAGAATTGGAAAAGAGGAAAGTCGAGCTGGAGAGTTCAAGATTGAAGTTGGAAAGGGAGAAGTTCGAACTGGAAAAACCATTTCTAATGACTGAAAGAGATTTAAAAAACAAAATTTTAAAAATGGAGCTTCGAATCAAAACCGTGGAAGCTATTCGAAGTGAGCAAGGAATACCTAAAGATTGGCTTCGACAGTAGGATAATGACTTCACACGTTTGTGTAATAAGAATTTATATTTTGGAAAATTCTGTAACGAAACCTTTTGATATTAGATCTCTTATTTATTATATTTTTAAAACATAAAAATTAAAAAATCTTCTATAACAAACTATAAACAGACGGAATTGTATTTCAATTTTATTTATTATTCATTTCCAGTGAAAACCCGATAAACGGGCAGTACATAATGCGACAATCGGAATATTAAAAGTTTATTTTTAGGTTAGACGAAAATAATAATGATCGTTACAGAGTGTTTGGATTAAAATTAAGTGTTTCTTCTCTTGTCCAGTCCTACAATGGTTCCAATATCACAACAAATGTGTCTCCTTTGAATTTATTTCTTCTCCGTCTCCCCCTCTGCTGAAGCTTGCTTCTTTTGCTCCAGTTCCTTCTGTTTATTATAGACAGTCTCAACAATTTCCTTCTTGTTCACCTTTCCTAACGCGTTTCTGGGGATCGTCTCCACAATTGAGAGGACTGTCGGTATTGCGTACGGCGCCATTCGCTCCGTACACCAATTATGAAGTTCCTTAAGGGTCAATAACTTATTTTTCTTCTTTTCATCCTCCTTTTTAGACGATTCTTTAGTTTCTGTTGAGGTTTGTGAGGTTAGTTGAACGATGACTCCCACTTTCTGTCCCCATGTGTCATCGGGCAGCCCTAAAACTGCACAATCTGATATTAAGGGATGTTCTAATAGGATAGTTTCCACTTCTAAAGCGGAAACTTTGTGACCTCCCGTCTTGATTATGTCAATATTCGTTCGTCCGAGAATCCTAAAAATACCGTTTTCGTAACTGACAGTGTCGCCAGTTTTGAACCAACCGTTGAAAAAAGCCTCCTGAGTCGCCTCTGGTTTGTTCCAATAGCCTTTGAACATGCTCGGGCCTCTAATAAGGAGATCCCCAACAATAGCTTCCGGTTCTTTCACATTCGTTTCGTACAAAGGCAACTCTTCCTGGGCCCATAACCCCTTGTCGAATTCGCCTTTTGTCTGAAAAACTGTGGTCTGTGTTTGGGGAGAGACGATTTTCACTTCTACATTTGGCAGAGGTCCTCCCACTGTTCCAGGGATCCTTTTCCTATTTTTATCCTCTTTCAAAGGATTGCTAAGGGCCATTCCAATCTCAGTCATTCCGTACCTTTCTAATAGTCTATGCCCAGATATCTCGTACCACCTTTGGAACACTGTAGTAGGTAGTGGAGCCGATCCCGACACCATTAACCTCACCTTATTCGTGCAGTGGGTTTTTATGTATTCGCACATTCGTTCATTTTTGGCGAAAATTTTGTTATACTCCTCGATTAAGAAGCTGTAAATGGTGGGGACCGCCATGAAGACTGAAATTCTGTCTTTTCCCGGCAAATTGACGTTCAACAAGTGGCTCCAAGTGGCGTTCGTCTCATACCTGGGCAGCATAATAGTCTTTGCTCCGGAATGAAGGGGACACAGTAGACCATTAATACACCCATGGACGTGATTCAAGGGCAGAACGTGTAACAGACAGTCCTTAGAAGTAAACTGCCAAGCGTGGATCAAGGCCTGAATCTGTGACTCGATATTCCTATGCGAAATAATCACTCCCTTTGGATTGCCAGTCGTTCCCGAGGTGTACAAAAGCATGGCGTTGTTCTCCATGTAAAACTGATCGTCCAAAACGTCCTGAATCCGCACCTGGTTCGAAAGCGCGTCCACGGAAACCAGTTCATTTCTCGGGTCCAGCCAAGAAGTCGTCTGCGCCGCTGGAATCAAGGAATTGTGATCCACAACCAGCAATTTCCTCTTCAAACCGTCCGCAATCCCCTTCATTCGGCCCTCAAATTCGGGAGTTACAATTAGTAAAGTGGCGTCAGAGTCCGCGACAAAGTACTTGAGCAGCTCGTCTGGGTGCTTTGCGGACAAGGGCACCGCAATCTGACCAGACATCCAGCAAGCCCATTGGATCAGTGGGTAGCTCACGTCGTTGGGACACAAAAATGCAATTCGGTAGTTGGAGCCACTTCCTGCAAGAAAAGAATACAATTATTTAATTTATTTCATAGTTATTTATACAACAAGGTCGATAAGATAAGTCATTAGGCCTTAAAGAAGGCCCGAGTGTTAAATTTTTAAATAAATTAACATAAAAATTCTTCAAATTTCTGTAAAAATACATGGTGCGGCCTTTATGATAAACCACAAGTTCATGATTATTATTATTTTAACTATAATAACAACTTTGACAGAGCAAATTTGAATCAATTCTAAGCAACAAAAATGCATAAAATATTTTTAAAAAAAATAAATCAAGGATATTTGTACAAAATATATTCACAAAAACTAACTAAGAAATATTTCCCGCTATAACGGTATCTATATGACCGTTATAATGGCCTTGATCGAAAATTATGCCTTTCTTTTCTTCACTAGTGAAAAAAATTTAAATTTTCACTAGTTTGATAAAGTAACGTATTACGAAACTCAAATCGATGTCGAAAAGCTAATCTTTTGATACAGGAACAATAAATAGTATATTTTACATAGAAATTAATCGTTTTTAAATAATTCCAGTCAAACGTTTAATAACATATTCTTTTTGTTGAAAATATCAATGCTTTACCCCTACTCTTTGTTGATCGATTAGGGTCAGAGAAACCCAATTAGTCGAGAATGCACAACAAACTACACAGTTATTTACTTTTATTGGCTTTTTATTTATGGAAATTTCAAGTTTTTCTGTTTGTAGCTACATTATTAAGTAAAAACACTTTAAAATCTTATATAAGATTTTACGCCATAAAAATGATCGGCTGTCTTTTTATTTTAATACAATTCTGAAGATATAAACATTCTTTAAATATTATACCAGGTGTGTAATTATGAAAACGGAATTTTTGTACAGTAAAACACGTTTATTGTAATGATATAATACAAAGTATTGTCAGTCGCTAGTCACTACCCTTCTGCATCTTTCTGGCAATTTGTGGATTCCGAGCCAAAAAAACTGTTTGTCCCTCGAAGAAAACCTTTCACTGAGCCAAAGTTGCGGTGTGGTAATCGGAAGGCGTAATATATATGGTACTCCATATCCTTACGTTCGGAACATTTTCATTGCGTTTAAATGATGAGAAATGGTTTGGTCAGTTCTTGCATTTGTGACGCATTTGATCGAAAAACTCAACAAAACCTAAATTTTCCCTTTTTCGGTGCTCCTTGTCTTCCACTTTAAAAACATGTGAACCACTCTTGGTTTAATTTCTTCTATAGAGTATGTTCACAATAAATTTTCACACAAATTTCATGATTTTCGGACGCTTTGTTTTTGCTCAATATTATTGCAAAAATTACTGTCCGCGAATCATAATTTGTTGATGCAAAATTCGAATGAAACTGAATGAAACTCGTATTATTGTGATGTGTCGATAATTGCATCGACATCTAGCGCCACCTAAGAGCAAATTCCGGTTTCATAATTACACACCTGGTATATCTTATAATAGACTAATAAATTATTCACATTGTCCAGACGCAACAATGAACACAGAGCCGATCACCAATATACTTCACACACAAGTAAGCGATCCATATTTGGATGATCACAGATCTGCGAGTATGTACAATAAATCTGACAAGCGCCATCCCTCAAATTATGGGTTTTTGTTAATAGGAATTAAATTATTAATATCCTAGTCAAGGACTGCATTATCGATTGGTTGCCTTTAAATTTTCCACGTTTGTAGAAATCACATATTCTATTTTCTTCAACAACAAATTCAACACACACACACCATTTCGGGACAACTTCTGACTGCACTCTTTATTACTTTTGCAATTTTCCCTGATTTCTTGCACCAAATGTCGAGATAGGTAGGTTGGTTTAGGAATAGTAATTGTCCAGTTATAGGGTTAGTCGAGCAAAGCGCTTAATAATAGACTTCTAGTTCGGTTCATTGCCATAATTAGTCTCATAAATATGCTTTTCAAGTTATTTCGATATATGCTAAAATCTGATTAATAATTTGAACCGCAAATTTAGAAACAATTTAATATCCATCAAACGCGTTCCTGTTTTACAATTAATTGTTTTCTTTTCTATTTCGAGAACACATTTCTATCAGTGTGTGAAGATTTACTTTCGTTTATTGTAAAACACGCTTCTTGGTGACCTTGGCGAATTTGTGTAAAATTTGACGGACTCTTAATTTATTTAAGATGTTATTTTTTACGTTTTTAATTTTTTAGATAAAACATATTTTAAAATTATGTTCTAATGGATTTCTTTTTTAATTCGAATAATGATTTCCATTCTTATTCGGAATAATTATAACGATCTTACATATATTTTCCTACTAATCTTGACAAACTACCTTTTGGAATTACAAAAGTTAATTTAGTACTGGATCAAATAACACTTTATTGAAGCCAATATATAGTAAACCCCATATTAGAATGATTAACAATCGGCTGTGAAATAGTCAATAAATAATATGAATGGCGTCGGAGTTTTAATCTTTTCTGTGGAATTATGCAACGTGCAGGTAAATTTGCGGCGGAATTTATTAGTATCTAATCTACGCCGAGCAGACGTTCCACATTTCACGAGATATTCCTACTTTTCGCACGTTCACCCACCCACAAAGCGCATTAGAAATGTACTTTTGAAATAAAAGATAATAATTCTTTTAAAAAAATTATAAATGGTTTTTGTTATTTATAATAATCAACATAATCTTTAACTGACATATCTAATCTAGAGCAGTGGAGAGCAATAAATTCAAATGTAAGTCTAAATGAAACTCTTTACATTTATAGTTATTTTTGCTACAAAAGCCGTTAAGCAAATTTTTCATCGTTTCCGAGTTGAAAAACGGAT
>JXOV01019907.1:0-11648 GCA_001014945.1 Clogmia albipunctata | reverse complement strand
CCACACGTTGTTTAAATAACTATTATAATAAAGTGTTATGTATTATAATTATTTATAATGAACTTCGATATCATATAAAAATTTCAACAATATTTTCTTAAAAAATATTTCTAAAAAATTTGGAAATATCAGAAAAAAAATAAAATAAAGAAATTTCTTAATTGAAAGTATATATTAGTTGATTTCATCATTATTTTTCCAATTCTTCTCAACAATTCAAACCTTTTATTTCACCATAATCTAGTTCTCAGCCCTAACTTTTGCTTCATACAACATATGTATACGTAGTTCATTACCTAATAGATCGCACTTCCTTTATTTAGTGAGTTTAGAATTGGGTAATATGATTTTTAACTGTCTGACCCGTTGGATAGAGATAATGCTTTCCACCTTATAGTTCTTCAGTTGTATTTATAAATAGGTATAGTTTGTATTAATACATAAAACATATTTTTTAAACTAATGCTAGATAAAATGACTTATTACCATTTCTGTGTTCTTTGNTTAGTGAGTTTAGAATTGGGTAATATGATTTTTAACTGTCTGACCCGTTGGATAGAGATAATGCTTTCCACCTTATAGTTCTTCAGTTGTATTTATAAATAGGTATAGTTTGTATTAATACATAAAACATATTTTTTAAACTAATGCTAGATAAAATGACTTATTACCATTTCTGTGTTCTTTGAGTAAATAGTATATTTCGATACAAGTGGTGAAGTAGTGGTTATTGCAGCACGAATTTACCATGTATTTTGACGAGCGCAGCGAGTTAAATATGTAAATAAGTGCTGTAATAACTGATTTCACATGTGGATTGAACGATATTTTGTCTAATTCTGAAAAAATATCAGTTAATCAATAATTAATAATAAAAACATTCGCAACGATTTTTTCAAATTGTGGACCAACAACTCACAACGAAATTTTTATATTTAAATAATAAATTTGGTTTGACAACAATATGTAATTTGATTAAATTGGTGCCAATTTGCGTGCAAATTTGGAATTATTTCAGCAATCCGTGCAGAAAAGTAAACTGTTAGAGAACAAATTTGCGTTAAAAAAGGCTAATTTTCGATATGGAATTTCACAAAATAATTTAACCGCATCCGATCATCCTTGATATACCCTAAACCAAAAGAAGCTGGAACTTCAAATTTACACACAGTATACGTATATATCTCCAATTATCTTACAACTCTATGTCATAGCAGATTTGCAAATACTTGAATTAATTTTACTAAACTACGAAAAAATTAAAGACGACTTATTCCGCATATGTTAGCGTTATAGCCCGCTCCCCTTTTCACCAATATATGGCATTTTTTAAACAATCTAGGAGGAGATAGTTCGACAATCCGAAATATATCCAGAATTTGAGTCGCGATGTCATAGCAAGTTAACCCTGATTTCGTAAAACGATTAAATAGAATAAAAAAAATTGAAATGAATATAAGAAATGGTGACTATCGAAAACTTTCATCGTTGTGCATTATGGATAATATGGGCACAATAAGACAACTAATAAAGTCACAATTATGGATAATATTTTCATAGCGGGTTTTCAGGCTATAAAGCGGTGCAGCTAACAAATGATTCGATATAAAGCGTGATTTAGCTCTAAAAACGCACCCACGATTCCTTGATATCTATGGAACCAGATGTCAGAGAAGCTTCAAATTTACTCTTAGTAAATCACAATTGAATAACAAAAATACTTATGTTCTACTCTATTGTTCGTTTCAATTTCTAAGACAAGATCCTAAAATCTTTGTCATAATTTTTTAAATAGTTAAATAAAAGTAAAAAAATAATATGGGGTGGCCTAAAATTGACCAAACTTTTGAATTGGACATCATAGCAAGCTTTTAATCGATAGCTAACACATAAAGTCGATAAATGAATCTTAAAGTTTTGTATAAAATCAAAATCTACAAATTAATCAAAACTAATAAATATATCTTTTATTCAAAACCAATCTAACAAATAAATAGTTTTAGGTCATATTTTGAAAAAGAAACTTACCATTTTAAATAATAAGAAAATGTAAATACAATAATTTTCTACTTTTAATATCCACTTAAAGTGCATTGCAAGTAAATATTAATTCACCACCATTTCTTTGAATTCTTTCTATTTACTCTGAATTTGGCCTAATTTATTGCTGGCTAAGTAATTAGTATCCAATATTCTACTGCTAATAAGACAGAGGCGTGTTTAAAGTTTCAGTTGTAGCTGTAGATCACGATAATTAAGCAGGGAAGTGGATCGGCAATTGAATAAATTGCCGGTGGAGAATGGGCTCTAATTTGAACAACAATCAATTTGCAATGGACGATCTATTTTCCGCACTTAACGCCGCTGATCGATTGCAGTTGTTTTTCCCTACTTCTCTTCATGGCGTGACGGAAGGAGAGTCTTTTAGAAGAGACGACTTGACGTGTCATTGGGGCAATTACATCTCGGCCTGCCGTTTAGAGCGCTATTTGCCCGAGCTGTGTGTGCATTTAAAAGGCGATTTTATGGGTCCCGCGATCAATAATTTCATTAGCGCAAATGGCCTATGGAGAATCGGCTTGATCGCGCGGTGATCGCGAGCCGAGAAAAGAACAAAACACCACCGCGGGCAAACAAGTGCACAAAGAGCCTCGCGGATGCATTTCGATCGTCTTTTTCTTCTTTTAACTTTAATTTTTTTTCTTCTTTCTTTTTTTCACCGCATTGTATGATCAGTCGGTAAAATCAACATTATTGATCGTATTGTTATATTTCTTTGGGTTAAGTAAAGACCCAGCCCAACTGCTGAAAAACGCTGATCATGACGATCTTCTTTCGTATAATCATGACGATCGCAACCAACGATGTGATGATCATAATGAGCGCGAAGAATTCGAGAATCCGTTACGGTGTGTGGCTTGCTTTGATTCGATTTTCTGATCATCGTGATGATGATGAAGAGATCGCGTGGCCAAAGTAAACGAGGTGTCTGTCCACCACTTGTCATTAAGAGAAGATGTCACAGAAACACTGAATGTCATTTTTAGAAAAGAGGAACGAGACACAAAAAAAGAAGAACGTCTAGTGTGATTAGCCATGAATGCTAATCCGGTATGCAAATATTCGGCGTTTACCGGTTTAGGAGGCACACAAAAACTAACCACTGATCATAAATCTAGATGCATAACAAGTGGACTAATGGAACAACATAGTTTTGATTGAGGTAAAAACGTCGAAAGAAGATATTCTGATTATATTATCTGATTTATTGGTCTTAAATAACTGATCATCTTTGAAGATGATGACAGTATCAATAAGTTTTATTGCTCTGTTAGAAATGTTTCAGTTCGTGAAAGTATTTTAGAAACTTAACAAAAATACGATTATAACAGATTCTTTCGTTCTAATAACGCATTGAAATTTATTTATATATGAGTTTCAACAATATAATTAATAAATTATAAATTAGGAAAATAATGTCTGTTATGAAGTTAAGAAACTGTTGTAGACTGAATTAATTGTTGAGACTCCCTGTTTAGTCCCCCCACCCCTTTCCAATGTCCTAAATTCCTATCTCGGTCCGTACAACACTGAAAATATTTTCAATAATTATAACATATGACATGGTTAATAATGAACTCAAGAACTACCCTTCTTGTTCCAACCAGTGACCAACAAAGACGTGTTTCTTTTATTCTCTGGCAAAATTATAATTTTTCTATATACAGTAGAAGTCTGATAATCCGGTACGTTCGGGACCGGTTCGGTACCGGACTATCGGACGGTATATAATTATAAGAAAAATTATTTTAATAATTAAACTAAACTGTATGTAAATACATACATCAAAGTTTATTTTACATTTCTGTCATGTATGTACATGTAAAACATATTTTGATTATATTTAAAACAGTTACGAATGACTTTTTGTTTTCTTAACCTTTGGAGTTAAGTATAAAATTTATTTTTTATTATGTAGAAAGCAATAATCACCTATATCATATGGAAGCTCTCAAACTACCCCGAAAACTTCCGACTAGCCCTCGAGTGTTGTTATTTGCTTTAAATACACGTTTTTGGGAAAACCAAAATTTCAGAGCGATGCCGGATTATCGGACTTCTACTGTATTTTAAAATTTACAAGTTATCTTAAATTTTCCAGTATTACCACACTCCGGAAAAAAGGAAAAAGACAAGTGATCCGACTCTGTGAACGCAAAAAATATAGTGGGAAAGATTTGTGTAGACTTCTCTAAATTTTTACATGATGAAAATGATATCATTTCGTTCTTGCAAATTAAACTTCCCGTTATTATACTACTAATCGAAATTTTTACCAATTTTATGCAAAACAATTGGTAAAATATAACTAATTAAACAACACTTCGGATCTTAATTGTCCAGACCTATACTATCGTAGAGTGTGGTGCTAAATGGCGAGTCTTTTTTAACTCTATTAACGTTTGCTCTCAAATGCCATTTTAAACAATATTATCTTGAAAATATTCTAATCAACAAACTTAATAAGTTTACACAATTTACTACGTTTGCCATATCAATATCATTTCATGCTAAAAGCAAACTTTCAGAGATCATAATGAATTATACTACAAAAATGCGTATTATATAACTTGACCTGAATTTATTCTAAAAAATATATTCAAATGTTAATAAAATCCAGTTCTGTATTGAAAATAATTAGTATTGGGGTTAATAAATAATTATTTTACTCATATAACAAATTAGTCGTCAATACTATTTGTTCGAATTCAGGTAAGATTTCAAAGATTGGATGGAGTACAAAGAAAGAAGAAAACAAACCGGACCATTCTACATAACTAGTAATTTGCTGCTATTTAATGAATAGCTACAGATGAAAGTTATGACAGGGATGGCCTTCTTTGTAGTATGTGTGTTCTGTTTCAGTAGCAAAAACATGTCAATACATAGACTCTGTATAGAATCATTTGTTCATTGTGCTAATCACAACATAACAAATTATGTGTATTATTCGTGGTCATGATATTCAATTGTCAATTGTGAAAGATTGGCAAATGATAAGATAGGGTATTTGATAACTTTGATTACGGACAACCCTCAAGTTATACCTAAACCAGTAACGGTTGTTGTGTCGTTGAGACATATAATAAATCTTTTAAAATTAACAACATTTTTTACAACAATTTTATTTTGTTTAAAACAATAATACCTAGACTAATAAATTTAAACAACTTACAGGAAAATTAATATATTTATTATTCTTCATCACTATGGACAAAAGGTGATTCACAACTCACAAGTGTGCAGTATATTTATTATGACTTAACGGAACGCCGCAAAGTTTAACTATCAATCTTCTGACTGCTTTCTTTTATTTCTCTCTCTACAAATAGTTCTTGGATTGAGGTGGATCTTCTGAGCTAATCGAAAGTCTGTGTGGTTTGGTTACTTTTGTCGGAACAGATCAATAACTATGTTTACCATTAAGAAGAGTGACGGATTAATCTTCTTCATGTGGATTCGGAATAAACACGAGCAACGGTTCAACAACAGCAAATATTTGTAAGAATCCGACACTTTTCTGAGATCTGGGATGGTCGAGAAGTAGAAAGAAATTGATGGAAAACTGGGCCAAATTTTGGACTTTTATTGAATGCAGCCGATATTCTAGAAACACCTTAATCATAGAGGAGAATTCGACAGATCTCTCGCCAAGATCGATCGATCTAGAGTAATTGAAGTGGCGCGATCATAACACAATAAATCAATTGCTTCGTCTCGATAAATCTTTCATTTGAATATCTTGGATCTAAGCCGACATCTGGTGCTTCTGATGGTGCCAATGATTAAGATAAATTAAACACCTCTCCATAAATCTCAACACGTCCAAAAGCAGCTTTCAGTAAACTCGGTGAGATAAGAACCTAAATCAATCACGAGTTTTCCAATTGATTTGAAAAATGCTGATGATTGTTCTCAAATGAAAAAGAGGTAGTGTCTATTCAACATCTAATGAAGAATTAGTTTTTAATTGAAATCTCTTACCAAGAAACCATTAATTCAAATGGACAGATAATATTTCATAACAAAAAGTGTGGTAAATTATATTTGGCTTTAAAATGTCCTCAAATTCATACAGAATTTTCGATGCTTTTTACAATTATAATTTTTAAAGAAGAATATTCTCATCTGCAAGTTACATTCAAGGAATCATCAATACTACAAGCAGGAAAAGAAAACACTTCATTGATAGTTAACCCGACTCTTTTTCTAAAAAAAAGAATACCCAATAATTTGGCCATTATTTAAAAGCGCACTCAAAGGAAGTTTCAAACGCTTTGCTTTAAATGCTCCTTTTTCGAAAGAATGATACAGTCAGCATGCTGGGGGTACATTTATAGGCAGAAAAATCATTTTAATGCTTAATAAGCACGCGCGTGGTAGCGCCCTTTCAAAAAAGAGAAATGAAAATTGAAACCCTTCTCTTTCAATCTTTTTCTCATCTCTGTATACTCTCATTAGATTAAGTGTAAGCGCACAAGTTCTGAGCTCGTGCTCTTTGCGTCCCTCGCTCTTTACCCTGGTTTATCAGTCAAATGAAAAGGATAAATTTTATTATTTTTATTATAACCATTTTAAGATATCCCTTTTTCATATGTATTTTAAAATCTAATTTATACAGTACTTGCTGACCCGGCTTACGTCTTATCGCCTGAGATTTAACAAATTAAAAAGGTAACTAATATTCAACCGAGTAAGAAGACCTAAGTTGGTTAGCATTATAAGTTGTAGGTAATTAAAGCAGTACTTTTAGCACAGTTAGCGGTAAATACTGTCACTACTACAAAGACAAAATTTCATTAAATGAATTTAAAAGTAGTTATAAATTATTTGATAAGTATTGAAATGCGTCGATGACGTTAAATGAAATAGAGTTAAAGTAAATATTGAATGGAACAATTTTCGCTGATCACAAAGTTTGAAACCTGGAGTTTTGAAAAGTGTCGCGTATAATAACGTACAATAATTTTTAATTCAACATTCCCGTGTCTTTAAAAAGTAATACTAAACAAAAATTACAACAATCGATCAAACCGTTCTCGAGTACTAGATAAAAATTTATGAACAATTCATTTTTATATATAAACATCTTCGTTACAATTTTATAAAAATATGTATATGCTTTCCTAGTGTTTTATTATTCTACATATAATATAGATAATCGAATATATTTATAGTTAAATTTTTGTTTGGTTTCTGTGAAAAAACCAAAAATGATCTTAAGTATAAAGTGTAGTAATTTGCTATGTAACTACCAAATTATTGTGATAAAATTATGGGAAATATTGTAATTAATTGTAAACTGTGTAATTGAGTTGTTATTAAAGTATTAATCAATAAAATACTCTTAATTGCAGCAATGGATCATAATAAATAATAAAGACTCGTGTTTCTATAAAACTTGCTTGAGTAATTTCGTGCAATCCATAAAAATTAATTATTCTGGGTAATAAATTTCGATAGTTATAAAATTTAAACAGCATCCGTATGGTGTTTTTCTCTTAATTGAGTAACTGTTAAGTATTTTATAATTTTTAGTTTAAAGTATAACTCCTAGTTTTGAAAAACTAGGGATCTTTCCCAAAACTCTTTGAAAAGAGTTCTAACAGTCTAATTTGTATTAAGATTAGGAAATAAAAGTTTAGGTTTATCATAAATAATAGTTAAAAATATTATAAACTGTTATAGATAAATTTCAAATAAGATTTAATTGAAACCGAAAACTTTCACAAGATTTCTATGAAAAGAAGTATAATGTAAATTTGTAGAGCAAAGTCCAATTTGAATCCATACAAGCACATTTAAGAGTTGCCAATTACTCAAAATTGGGTCATTTTGCAAATACAGAACCATAATTTCGCGGGGTGTGTTTGTCTTCTGGCCAAAGACTTGTGCAAACAATAAATTATTTCCGAGTCGTTTACAAATAACCGTATTATTCGTAAAAAAGGCCATTTATTTTGAGTCGTTCCTTTAAATAAACAAAGTGTAATGAAAAGTGATGGATAATTTGCAAAATAAAAAAAAGAACTGAAAATTAGCCGAGATTGATTCCGAGAGATTTAATGAACGACCAGGGATACTCACTGCTCAGCTTGGGGCCGAAAACAGTTTCCGTTGCGGTTTGTTTCATTAAATGTACCGATTTAATGCGAAAGAAATACGCGATTATTGTTTCACAAAAATATATATAAAGAATGAATTATTGAAAAATATGGTTCCGTAAATTATTACTTTGCAATGGAGTATCGGCGGAGAATCGCCCAAGAAGTGGATCATCACAAAAATTAATGATCGAGCAAAGAATGGGAATTGTGGGTGGTAACTCTAGGGTGAACCGAAAAGTACAGAAGAAAATTAATGATGGGTTTATTGTTCTTTAATGAAAGTATTTAGCTTATTCTGAAGTCTATTACGATTTTTTAAAATAAATGATGTGTTAAATTGTTATGAAATTTTAATAGACATTTATTATAAAAATTAATTTATGATTCTTATAATTCTCTTCTTATAATATTTTATATCGCATAAAATTGATATTATGGCACTAAAATTTGATCTGTCAAAGTCGTTTTTATATCACAAATGCTTAAAAGATTTCTTTAAAGCACAGGTGTTCTTTCTTTATTAATAAAGTGTGACCTCCGTGTAATTCGGTGTGTATGGTTTAACTGGATTTGTGGATTTCAAAACAAATATGATTATTTAAATCTAAATATAACATTTTAAAAGAGATGCACATATCGGATTTCTCTTTCAAACACAACATCACGGATTGTTTAAATTTAAATATAACGTATTAATTGAAGGTTCAACGTGATATTTTCTAAGTGCGAATAAGAGAAACAAGATATAACTCTCTCCATCTTCCCATGGAATTAGAAAAGCAATGAAAAACAATGTCAGGGAGACAACAAATTTTTAATTTGGTTTTTAGAAAACAAATGTTCTTTTTTAATTTTTGTTATAATTTATTTAAAAATGCATGAAATGGTGTATAAAACACTGTCGAGAAGCATTATTAAATACTCGGACCTTCATTAAGGCAACAACCCAGGTGTTTAATAATGCCTTATCTTGTCGGCCTTGTCCTATAAATAACTATTGATTATTTAATTTTGATTATTTAGAAATCAGATAATTTTATAATATAACATAGTGTGTTTTTTAACAAACACCAATAGCATTAAGACTTTAGCTTAAGTACAAACTACACTGATATTTGGCAAAAAACATTATAAACTGTAAGTAGTAGACTTTAATATAAGACGATCGAAGAACCATCTTACTATAAATAAACACTTCAATAAAATTATCCTATTTGAATTATTGTATGTAGCTATTTTCAGATATATTGATAAACGTTGCCACCAACATGGGACCCTGATTAGAGGACCTGCAGTGCTCTGGCTATCATAAAAGGCTTCAGTTCATTTTTTAAAACAAAAAAAAAATTATTATATATTCAAAATATTTTTTGAAAATAGTATTTCAAAATTTATTTTTTGATTTCTATTTAAAAAATAAATCTAGGTTTTATATAACAACTACAAGATAAATATAAAAATGTTATGTTATGTTATGTTAGATTGAGCATTAAAGCCATACAAGGGAGTTCACAAACATACAAGGAGCTTCTCTGTAATCGATTATTAGTCTTACGACGTCGATTATCAACCTACCAACCATGTCCTGTCTTCTCTACCTTATTCGTTCCCTGGTGGAAATATCCCAAATCTAGGTTTAGTAGAGTGTTTTAAGGGCTTGCTGAGTTTGAGGTTAGGTTTGGGATTGTAAGATCAAGGATGTCCGACAGGCGATTGTATGATTTTTTTCTCTTGACAGTGTTCTAACCGCCATAAATCCTTAGAGTGCAATGATGACGCCTATACGCTCCTCCTGAGAGGCGGTCGAACCAGATAAATATAAAAATGTTTTATAAAAATTACCGATTTTTAAAATTTCTGATCAAAATAACACATCGTAAATTTGTAAAATTTGTTAACATTTTAAGATGGTTCTCAATTGAAAAATAGCAATATTTGTATCTAAATTACTTTTAACATTTATGATATATAATATGTTATTACATCATTTTCATTATAACGAAAAAATTAGACAAATCAACTTATCCAGGTTTTAAAATCAAATGAACTTATTTCAATTTATCTTTTTCCAAACATTTTCTTTAAAAAATTAAAACAAATGAACATAATGCATTTGAAAAATTTAATTTAATCAATTCGTACTAGAACTGGCTTTCATAATTTTCGTCTCGCCCTTAAAGAGCTTTAATTTGATCGTTTTGCTGGACGCGATCGTTTCCAAGTGGGAGGCGGAGTGCGAAGGGTATTATAGTTTAGTTCTGGGTCTGGTAATTAAGTGTTGTGTGTGAGAATAGGGGCGTTTGGAGGAGCGGTAATCATGCTGGACTGAACAAGATCAATTCATCTTAATTACGACGGCTTCGATCCGCAAACGATCGAACAAGATCGTTTAACATTCCGCGCTGCAAAGCAGAGTGCTTCGGTACAAATTATTCAAATTTGAGGGGAAATGCTTTCGTAATTGCTGCAGAGTACAATTTTTATGGGTCTGACCTGATAAGTTTGCTCGGCTAATCTCTTTTTAATGAGGCAGAAAACTTGATCATCATGCATCTGTTCCTTTGTGTGTCTCGCTCTTTAAATCTCTTCTTCCGTTTTAGAAAAGGCGGTTAAATTCTTCAAATTCTATCTAATAGAAAAAACTCACTGTGAACTGGACTACAATTAAAATTAAAACTAGGGAGGAGGTTGTGGTTCGTCTTCGGTGGTTCCATGACCAATTCGGGCCCTTTAGGCCGCTCCACATTTTGGAGCTACGGTCTGCCAGCCTGAAAGATAGAAAAAGAAGATCATCAGTTTAAGTTTGAATCGTTATTTCAAGATAATTTTTCTTAAAGATACTGGAATTATGCTTCAATACCGGATAAATTATTAAGTATAGTTTGAGTGTAATTTTCTTATAATTACTTTTTTACGACATATTATGAATTAGCTTTTATTTACTGTATTTTGAGAGGATTTAAAATATGAATTCTTAAGGCAAAAATTTGCTTTTAAATTTGGAAACAACGAAAAATTAGCTTGAAGCACAGTGATAACATTTGTTCAATTCATTTAGTTCGTTTTTGTAGGAAAAAAAAACTTCTTACTATATATTAATTGTATAAAAATAAATAGATTAACAATTAAATCGTCATATTAATTTGGTTTTAAATATTTCAACTACATAAATTGATAATACGATTGTAATATTTTGTCTGCAAAAAAAGTTTTCAAAACAAAAGTATTTTAATATTTATTTATACAACAAGGTCGAAAATATAAATTATTACTAGACCACTAGGTTCTTTTAAAGCCATGAGCATAGTGAGTGCTGTATACCAAATGATACACATTTTCAAATAAATTTACATAAAAATTTTAAAAAAAAGTTTGTTCTCTTAAAATTGAATTTAAAATTTGGTTATCTCCCTCACATTGTTTTTTTTTCTAATTCCACTGGAAGATGGAGAAATAGTTATTTTCAACATTGTATTGAAA
>JXOV01019891.1:0-12090 GCA_001014945.1 Clogmia albipunctata | reverse complement strand
AGTGTGGCTTACAGACAATATAGCTAATCAAATTCTCAATAACAAAATCAAAAAGGAGTTCCAGAAAATTTCGACGAAACGATGAACAATCCAAAATTAAATCCTATTTTAAAACCAAAACCCTGAATTCCAAGAATTACTCCTTTAAGATTATTAATTAATACTCACTTGAAATCGGAAGGCGGCAGTTCCTTGTTCTCATTTTCCGGATTAGAAAAGAAGCGCTTCTGAGTTAATCGATACTTTCCGTCGGCCACCTGGCTGACTCCGACAACCGGGAAACCTCCCTGCCTAGTCCAGGTATCCATTATGAACTTTATATCGAAATCAAAGTTCAATTTTTCAATCTCTGTTAAAAGGTCGTTGGTAACCGCATTTCCGTACTTGTGGCGATTCAGATAATTCGACACGGATTTACGAAAGTTCTCGCTTCCGATTATATCCTCCAGCATTCGAATGATGGACGCCCCTTTGCTGTAGGTGATTTTGTCGAATATTTCCGTGATCTGATCCGGATGGGAGACATTTTGAACGATGGGATGGGTGGCGAGGGAGGCGTCCAAACCCAACACGGAGAAAAAGTCGTCCACGAGGAATTGGTCCTTCATGTCCCAGTTCGGGAAAATCGCATCGCAACCCTTGTACTCGATATAGCTGGCGAACCCCTCGTTCAGCCACAAGTCGTTCCAAAACTCCATGGTAACCAGATTGCCGAACCACTGATGGGCCAGCTCGTGGGCGATTACTGTCGCCACGCGCTGCTTGTTCCTCGATGAGCTAATTCCGGCGTCGTACAGCAGAGCCGTCTCGCGATAAGTCACCAAACCCCAATGCTCCATCGCACCAGACACAAAATCCGGAATGGCAATCATGTCTGCAATGTTCAAAATATGATTAAATATACTTCCCTATTTAGGGGTTCTTGGACTTATTATTTTATTAACAATATTGCAGAGACTAATTAAAGACATTTTATTGAAATTATTTACCAGAAAATATATCAAAATTTTGTTCATAAGTACTAATCTCAGTGGAACAGTTACATAATAATGTTATCTCCAGTTTTGTTATTGAGAGCAACAACTTTGCAAATATGTCAAAAACCCTACAATCCAATGACGAGGAATTTCACTAAAGCATATTTTCTCCAATCTTCACTACCTAATTAAATAGCAAAATAATGAGGAATTCATTCCAAGAAACAATATTTCATAAAAAAGGGACATCACGTGTCGGTATTTGTTAATTATAATCCCTAGCATAAGATTGATTCCTAGAAACAGTTTCCAATTATTTAATGTATAGCTTCCTCTCAAAATATAGTGAACTTTGAAATTGTTAATATACGCAACGTGAGCTTTTTAGAAAACAAGACTTGAATTCTCCTTTTTTGACCGAAAAATTATTGATGATGTAATAAGTCGTATAAAAGTATTCTTTAAGTAATTTAACTAATTCACTTTTTGTTGTTGTTTCTAAAAACAACAACAAAAAGTGAAAGACAAAATAAAGTACTCAATTGTTTTCATTGATGATAGATATGTAAATGTTCAGCACACAATTGGAAAATTATTTATGAAAAATTTCAATAAAAATTAACAAAATTAATGTACTATATGACATTATTGTTGTAGAAAATAGTTATTTATACGTGTGTACTGATACGCGTTTCGATAAGTCATTATTAAACCCAGGGGTTGTTGCCCGAGTATTTAATAATGCTTATCGACCGTGTTTCGTACAAAATTTTGTGCATTTTTATAGTTATTTATACAACAAGGTCAATAAGATAAGTCATTATTAAACACAAGGGTTGTTTTAAGCCACGATCGTAGCGAGTGCCTTAAATAAGGCCCGAGAATAATGCTTATCGACCGTGCTTAATACAAAATTTTATGCATTTTTAAAATAAATTTACACAAAAATAATAAAATAATTGTTTAATTAAAAAGTTCGTTAAGCGGCTCTGAATTAAAAATTTGAATTATTTTGCAACCCTCTCTTACTCATAGCCGAATATTTTGCATCTCTCTCTTATTCATAACCGCAAGGCGTAGTTAAAAAAATTCCAATAGGTAGTTTTCCAATAAAATTTAAAAAATAATCGTTAATACTGGCCAATTACAAGTTAGCCACGCCTTTTAAAACTGACGACCATATAAATTTAATGAATTTCTTTTACGGAGGTCACACTTTAACAATAAAGAAAAAGCACTTGTGTTTTTATTTGACAAAACAAAATTGAGTTTCATAAGATCAATTTTAAGCAACAAAAATGCATAAATATATTAAAATTACAATGTGGTACCAAAAAATATTCATTGCATATGTTACAGTTATTAAAAATTGGAAAGTTCGACATAACATTTGATTAACAAATATATTTCTAGAGAACATAATATGTACTTTAGTACTTTATTATTTACATATTTGGATAAAAGAATAAAAGGAGAGCGCCAGAAGTATGATGAATATATAATAATATAAAACTACTTTGTAGTGAGTGCACAAATGTATCAGAGCCTGATTCATTCGTCCTGATGGAACGAGAATGCTTGGAAGCTAATATAAAGGAGATGGACTTGACAGGGTCACAAGGAAATTCATGATAACAAAAAAACAAAATCGCTACCGATATACATAGATATGGGGGCTAAGGCTGTGAGGTTCGATAAGAGAATAAGTACTAGCATCTGTGAAGTCAAATAGAGTGTACCAAAGATGTTTGGATCGTCCGTTCAGAGAAAACTGCAACTAAAAACAGTGAGGAAGTTGAATACATCAACATGTCCTGCAACATAGTAGCACCTGGCTCACCCGAGAGATAGAGCTTCTTTAAACAACCAGTTAACCAGTAGAAGACTGATCAGTTTCAGATGGTGCAACGAGGAGAGAGCAAGAAATAACTGGAGACGGGACCTTGCATCGAAAGTTTGCTCATGAACTTTATTTAACGACACATATTTGTGTATTAGGGTTGATTTCATGTACAAATATAACTGTAATTTCTGTAATAAAAATAAAATAAATTATCCCTTTCAATTCCTGTAAGGAACATGGGGGGTCGCAACCTCAACCAACGGGTTTTGCGACATTTCGGTGACTATTTGTTTTCAGTGTATTATTAGTCAATTAATAGCACCTAGACCAGTTTGAAAAAGGACCCAGTCAATCCTATCCGCCCAGGGATCGAACCCTTGACTCCGAAGAGGCAGCCGGATGCGTTAACACATCGGCCACGAGACAGATCTGTAATAAAAATAATGATAAGATAATAAATCCTCGTTTGGTGGTGAACCGTAATTTTTATTGGAAAACAAAATAACGATCAAAGATTAAATTGACAATTGTAGCAAATTAGTTTAGCCTCGAAATATTGTAAAAAAACTGTAAATTAAAATTACATTGTAGCCCTTAAAATTAACCGTAACATATAAAATTCTAAAGACATATTTGCGTAAAATTACAGACATTAAATATGGAATGAAACTGGACAATACTAAAATTATGAAACCAGAATTATCCATCATTTTCACAATGAATAATGAAAAAACATTTTAAATGAATATTATACAATTTAACCTCAAACAGTCTAAAATAAAATTGCAAGATGATATTTGTGAATTTTCTAATTTTGACCAGTTTAATTGGTGGGGTACTAAATGAGCATCTTTGCCATAATTTCATCAACTCAAATGACAAGGAATTAGCAAAACAAATTGGTCAACTAATCAACAGTGCGAGTGATAACACTATTGGGACATTAAATAACGATGCGAGTTATCGATCAAAGGACATGACTGAAGAAATTTTAGATAATGTTCTTCCGGAAAAATCTGTTTTATTGGGAAAAGTCGGAAAACAAAATACAAAACTGGACGTTCTTCTCTACTTCATAACGAACCTAGATACAGTAAGCTGGAGATAAATGACGTAATTTATTTTAACTATAAATTTTCAGAAAACAATACATGATATCTTCTTATCAACAGCGATAATATCTCAAATATTTCAAATTAAATTATTCATTACTTATCTGGGATTGGATTGTCAATACTTCAAGTGGAAAGGCATCCTTCGAAGCCTGGCTGATTCCCATTACTTTAATTTAGTTTTATGCTGCTCTAACAATGATATTCCATTATTTGCATCCTTTAACCGTTTCGAACCTGCAGAAAAATCCTTACAAGTATTTACAAATCCCAAACATCTTTCGGAAATATTCAGAAGAAAGGAGACTAATTTTATGGGGCATTATTTCCCAATCTTTAAGTTTCACCCTGCTATTACATTCGTTTTTGATAAATCCACAGTTTGGGATAGAGAAGGCAATGGGGATTTTTTATATGATATTATTCTGGACAAACTAAATGCCAGTAAGAGAATTTTTTACCAAGCCAACCTTGGCAATACGAGTATTATAAAAGGCTTGAATTCAAACTGGTTTTATATGATGTTTAATGACGGACTACTAACTGAACCAATTTTATTAGGAACTGATACATCTTACCCCTTTCAACGGACCGAGCTTTGCATTTTAACACCCATTAATTTAGACAACCTAAGCTTGACATTTATATCAGACTCTTTTTATTTTAAGTCTATGATTTACTTTTGGGCATTTATTGGAATGAGTATTATTTTGTCTAAGCTCTTCATATTTCCAAAAATCTCTTTAAGTGATATAATTTTCAAAAACATTACTATAGTTCTTCAAGGGTCCTCATCTTTTTGTCATTCTAAATCATATCAAAGGCTTTTCATAATCAATATCATTTTAATGTGTTTTTTGTTTATGACCTTAATTCAAAGCCTTTTGGTTGTTAACCTTTTAATTCCAAAAACACCTCATCTAATTCAAACCATGGAAGAATTTTTAAGCCTCGATTACAATATATATGCTTTAAAGGTTGTACGTAATTTTAATTTATTGAAAGAGAATTTTCCCATTCTATTTAACAAAACTATTGGACTTGATGAAATGGAATTTATACAAGTTACAAGCTCATGGAAAGACATTTCTAATTTCGCCGTTTTAGCAAATAGTGATATGGCCAACTTCTTATTTCCCAGTAATTCTTCTTCTCAACACTTTGTCCATAAAATTCCTGAATGTATTTACACGACATTGTTCACAAAATATTTTAGAAAGAATTCTGCTTATCGAGATGTCGTGAACGATATCATAATGCGCGTTTTCGAATCTGGTCTAATGAATCATCTGATTATCGACTTAAAGGAAAAGAAAAATCAACAGTTTTTCAAATCACTATCGTTTAACAATTTCAAAGGTGTCTTTATAATTTACCTTCTTGGTATGGGATTGTCCTTAATTTTTCTAATTTTGGAGCGATTATTTTCGATTTACTCAGAAAGTCGAAAGCATAATAATAATTATACAAACCAACTATTAAACAAAGGACATGACTAAGAACATTTTAAATAATTTACATTTCGAAGAATNAAAGCATAATAATAATTATACAAACCAACTATCAAACAAAGGACATAACTAAGAACATTTTAAATAAATTACATTTCGAAGAATAGTTCATTTAGGAAAAGTAGTAAATCATGAATCGAGACTAGACATACTTATCAATGACAATAAATATAGTGAGATAAAAAAAACGTTTATTGATATAGAATTTTTTTAAGGAGACCCATCATATATTTTTTGGTGCTTTAAATTTATGAAGTTAAAGACATTTTATAGCAGTAAATATTTACAGAGTTTTTAAAGTTTTATAGTGTTTTTTTATTGGGTTGCTTTAAGCCATGAGCGTAGCAAGTGCCTTAAAGAAAGCCCGAGTGTTTAACTATGCTTATTCAAAATTTTATGCATTTTTAATAAATTTACACAAAAATAAAAAAAATAATTGTTTTATTAAAAAGTGGCTCTAAATTAAAAATTTGAAATATTTTGCATCCGTCCTACTCATAGTCGAATATTTTGCATCTCTCTCTTACTCATAGCCGCAAGGCGTAGTTAAAAAATTTTAAATAGGTGATTTTTCAAAAAAAATTCTTAATAAAGGCAAATTATAGGTAAGCCACGCCCTTCAAAACTGACGACCATATAAATTTAATGAATTTCTTTTACGGAGGTTACACTTTAATAATAAAGAAAAAGTACACGTACTTTAAAGAATTCTTTAAAGCACCACGTATGCTATAATAACGACTTTGACAGAGCAAAATTGAGTATCATAATATCAATATTAAGCAACAAAAATGAATAAAGAAAGTTAAATTCATATTGATGATACTTAAAAAAAATTATTAGTATATTTTTTAATTAAACGAAAAACTAAAATTTCATGTGCAACTGTTAGGATCAATTTTTTGCGTTACTGCATTCAAAGTACTGATTTGATAAAACAATAATTGAAAATTGTGTCCAGTTATTTATTATTTATTTCGTTATCATCTCAATATATTATTTCCAACAAGAAAGTAGTTATGTTCATTTTCTTCAATATGCTTTATATAAAACATCCGCTTATTATGACATATTTTTCACATCCCTTCAACATTAATATAGGCAATTGCTTTCTTACAATAAAAATATGTGTGGACCAGTAAACAGTCTTTTTCTTATAAAACTCAACACATAGTATTTAATGAACCAGATAATATGCTTTATACAATTCTATAGAAAAATCTTAACATTTTAGTAGGCAATGCTTCCTGTACAAAGTGCTCCATAATTAAATCCTGTTTAATTATGCGTTATTCAATAACCACAGACAATCAAAAATCGGGTAAATGCACATTAGTACTTTGTAATAATAATTCAATTACTAAAAATAGTAATTTTAGATTTTAGTAGCTCGGATGGAAATTATATTTCGATACTTTTTTGCCTCTACATTATAGTAGGCAATGATATATAAATCATTATGAAACTTTCCTCATTAAATAACAAAAAGTAAAGTTTTTCGTAAATGTTGGTCCTGGATTGTAATAGTGGTTTAAATGATTGATGCAATCAATTAAATATTAATTATATCACAGTGCATTGTGAATTTTTTATTTCATATTTTGCGAAAAAATAACAAATTTTCGAATTGTATCAAATTTAGTAAAAAACAAAATTAAACACTCGTATAGTATCTTTTCTATAACTTTATTCGTGTTTAATTATGGTTCATGGTTCCACACATTGTTTAAAATAACAAATTAAGGTTAAAAGGTTATTTGAGAAAAGATCATCTTTTTCTTTTAATGAGGAAAATAGTGTGAAGCATTTTAATCGTTTCTGTACTAAAAACCTGACTACATCAGTAGGGTGGTATTGTCAAAAAAGAGATCGATCTCGCTGCAAGATTAATTCGGTTAACTATTATTATTAGTTTGATTAAAAAATCGGACCAAAAAATCAATGGCTTCTATAATTAAATTATTGAATTTTTTCAACTTAACCGAAATTTTGATTTGAAATTTCATTTAATATCAATTTCTTATAATACGAACCCAGAATACGAGTATAATTTGTTTTTCAATTCATTCCCCGCCAAATTTGTAAGTAAGAAGTCCACCAAATTTAATACTAGTAAAAATGTGACAAATTACAAAAATCAAATCTCAAGAGCTTATTTTATGACGTTCTTTGTGTTTCTGTTTAATAGTAAAATCATTCTAAAATATTCCTACTAATAGATTATTGTTTTTTTTTTTTCATATAGTCTACATACTATAATCATATTTTAAATTTTAATATTTCCAAAGTACAAAACCCGCTGTTGATGTATTAATTGGTTTCGGTAAACTCTTCAGCATGAATAATGAATCAAAATCCTCCATAATTAATTGTTCTGGGAAACTTATCCATTTAGTGGTTAATAATAAACTGATTAATATTAAATGCCTTTTGTATCAAGGAGCAATACCCCGTGGGAGCCTTTATTAGGTTATCAATATGTAAGTGGAACACTCACCTAATTTGGCGAGGGGGTACTCGATGCCAAAGTACTGGATGTAGTGTTCGGTGATCCTTTTCGCCGTATCCACCGCCAGATCCACTTTATTTAATTGTTCCGGTGTGGCAAACACCCTCAGTTCGAAGTTTTTCCCAATTCCTCTTGCCTCCACGACGGCAGACTTTTTCAGAAAATCGCACACGATAAAGCAGGCTAAGTACGTGCTCATGGGAACACTTTTTGCGAACTTGGTCAGCGTTAAATCGGTATTATTCTCGAAAGGCTCACTGGATAGTTCATTGGTGTTGGACAGAGCGATGTAGTCGTCTCCGGAGGGCCGCACAAGGCTAATTTCAAATTCCGCCTTCTTCGCCGGCTCATCAAAACAGGGAAACGCTTGCCTGGCATAAGTGGGCTCAAATTTGGACGTGGCAATCGTTCGGGTTTGGTTTTTATTCGCACTGAAATAAGTGCTCGAATAAAATCCGACAATTCTGTTCGCCAGATCGCCATTAAAGTCCAGAGAGAACTGATAATCGCCCGACTCAATGGGCTCTTCCAGTTCCGTGACCCAGTATTCGTGCTCTTCGTAATTGTATGTCTGGGAAATCTTCACCGAACTTTGTTGTTTCGCCGAAAACAAATTCGTTTTTGTGATATTCAGCTTCTTCGAGTGAATAGCGATAAAAGACACTGGTTTGACGACTTCCAAATCGATTGTTACTCTTCCCGAGAAGAGTTTGGTGTCCAGATGCGGATGCAGCTCCAATTTGTACAATTTCGGCTTGATTTCTTTCTGCAGCCGGAAAGACAACTCATTTACAAAGCGTTTTACACTCATTTTCCCGTCCAAACTCGAAACCGGTTTCTGCACTTCACTGTCTTGACTCTCTGCCGCCTTATTCAGCACTAGAACCGATTTATCTGACGAATTAAATTGCGACAATGATGGATTCTGTATTGAATTCCAGTTTGATAACAGAACAGCTGATGTTGACAGGCTGCTCTGTTTGGCGTAGTGTCTGCCAACCAACACTAGCGCCGTCCCCAACAGCACACACATCACCAGCAGAAATAAACACGCACTCCACAGTACGACCACGATTAATGGGGTCTTTTTCTTTCTGCCATCTAAGCTAGTCAATTTGATGGACGAGGAGGAACTGGAGGCGGGCAAAGGCCGCACTAAATTCGAATTTTGCACCATTTCGATTACACTCTACTATTTACCAAACTAATTAATTGTGATGTAACACGACGATGTTGCGACTGAACGATGCTATTAGTGAGCCACTGGGTCCATTTCTACCGTTCGATTTGCAATTTCAGTGCAATTTAAATGCTATTACCGAATGAATCACATCATTTACGATTTCAATTGTTTAGTCTATCCAACTAATTGCTATTTTAAATTAGGCATGAGATTCGGGACAAGGTGATAGCAGCTTTTCAGATAATAATCGATACTTGGACCGATTAACATTCCAAACCACAGCACAAATTTATTTTTTTGTAAATAAAATATGTCACCAAAGCATCACCATTCATCTAATTTTGTATTCACTGCATGATCTAAACTCGGGTATTATTTACAAGGACGGAATTTTCCTCTTTCACTATTTGACCGTTTTTGTTAGTCGCCAATTTTTCGCCTGTAGGTTTTGCTAAATTAGAACGCTATTGATAACACAGTACACTCTAGTAATTTTGTGGTCTCGCTAACTACTTCAAATTCGAAAGAGACTGGGTGGAGATCACCTCCTCACGCCACAAAACTTGAGTCACGAATAAAAAGAAATTGACTGCAGCGCTTTTGGAGGCTTTCAAACACCGACTCAAACATTTCTTGTCGTTTGTTTTTTCGTATTGCTGTCCATCGCATGGCAATGCTGTTGTGTTATGTGTGTACTTTGCAATGTTTTAGTCCTCTCTTTTCTTTTTGTCTGATTTTTACTCATATATAGAGATAGTGGTAATAAAATGTTAACCACTCTTAGTCTCTTATGTTGGGTTAGCATTTTGGTGAACGCCACAATAATAATGCCTCTTTTTCTGTGCCCAACAAAAACGACTTTGACACGGAAAAACTCAGAAATTTGTTCCGCCAAAAACAAATTCGCAACCATTTTCAACAATGCTCATCAATTTGCTTATGGAGATTTCGATTTAAAAACGTACATTGAACTAAGCAACCTGGATTTATGTAACAAAAAACAATTTATTTGAAATGGTATATATTGAATTATTTAAAGAATGCCTTGAGCAGGTGAGTTTTCCTCAACGGGATCGTAATTTTCTCGTCACTCGATACAATTATGAGGAATTAGAAAACAATTGAACCGGATTAATTATCTCAAGAAAGTTAATTGCCAGTTACAGTATCACACATAAATATCATTCATTTACTTTCAATTTTATGTTAATACAAAAAAACTGCATTGGATTTCGTCAGCTTCAAATAATGATCGACTCTATTATTTACTACGATGACGTCGATTTCTTCTAGTTCAAGAATCGGTTGCGTCTCCCCACTGACCTATTTTTATTAGAAATGACTGGCCATCAGCTACAACACTCATACCAAGAATCGTTCTTCCAGCCGGCGTTTCTTTGCTCAAGAACCGTTAAGACACAGTCAGGTGTGGAAAAACAGAAGAAGTCAAATGTTAATGAAAATATTTTCAATATACTTGGTTTGTTTGAGGTTTAAAACAAGTAAAAACTAATGGCCTCTAATGACTTTAAGGACTAGTTTCTAAATATTTTTTTATATTTTTTTTACTGATAAATAAAAACTAAATCTATAAATATTATTGTATTTTATTTTATCTGTAAATGGTTTGTGTAAAAAGATTTAATTATGGAAATCAAAATAAAGATTATATTTACTAGGAATTTAATGTAAACGTTTATTGTTAACAAACTTTTTTTTTATTATGTTTACTGATTTACATGTTCAAAAAAAAATTGACTTCGTAATAAGGCCATTCTTTTAAAAAATGATAGTTTTATTTTTAAAAAAAGGCATAAAATATATATTTGTACCTACATATAGTATGTTATGTATGAAAGAGTTTCAGACTTTTATTTTGTAAGTAAAACGAATTAATCATCATAATGAATTACAGTAGATGTTATATTAACATCGAATGGAAGTGAAAAGTACGTCATACTAACAAATGAATATTTTTTCATTTTTCACATATTTTTAAAAATGCTTGACATTTAATTATTGATTACTTTCTGTTAGAGAACAATAATGGAAAAGAATGAGATTGAATTTGTTCCCTTCTTGTTGTCAATCACAGTTTCTTATGAATCAGTAACAATTTCTAAAACATTCGTCACAATAATCGGATGTCATTATAAGAATTTTATACAATTCTTTAAAAAAAGATTTATCTTTTAGTAGCCATTACTTTCTCTATAATCACCTTCATAAACGTACAGTATTTAATTATAAATTACAGATAATCACAAATCGTGTAAATAGACCAAGTTAGTACGTAGTACTCATATTAAATTAAAACATCATAATTTTAGATCTAAGGAGCCCGGATGGAAAATATATTTTGACATTCTTCTAGCCACAACAATAAAATAGGATATGATTTATTCATCAAATTGAAATTGTCCCCATTAAAAATTGAAAACGAAATTTCTATTCGCTTGATAGAAATATTCCTTAATTGTTTGGGATTAGTTAGACCATTATTTATTACTGGGTTATCGTCTTATTCTGTTCTTAAAAATAGCTAATAAATATGCTAATTGTTTTATTTTATGTATAAAACTGGATGGAAAAATACATTGATGCTCACTCTTATCTTTTAGGAAACTCTTTTCATAAGAACTTTACTCGCGTTTAATTATGGTTCCTTTTTCCACACTTTGTTTAATAACTATTATATTGAATCCAAACTCCACTGTGTAATTCGTCATAATAAACGGCCGGTCACTGTATTCAAAGTTATAAAAAAAGAGAAGAATACTTTTTTTATTTTATTTTAAATCTTACCTTTTATATAATTAAAATAAATTATAGATCAATTACAAATAATAACATTATAATGCTTTTATCTAATTAGTTGATTCAAAATATACATATGTTTTGAAAATGTTGAATTACAAATTATTTATATTCAGTTCGAATCTGCTTGTGATAGTG